>JAXGGA010015330.1:0-29485 GCA_038373865.1 Uloborus plumipes
CATTTTTTTCCCAAGATATTTTGTATACTGGTTACAAACAGTGTTTAATGGACAGGAAAAATGATTAAAAAAAATATTATGTAAAAAATAATTGTTTTATTAAGGAAAGAAAAATCGTCCCTTAAAAGTTACGGTAGACCCCACTTTTTTTACTGAAGTTTTTTTCTGCCTACGATATAATATTTAAAAAGACATTTTATAAGAAGAAATAAAATCAGCAATTAACATAAACTGGGAAGCTGGGAATAACTTTGAAATCTTAGCTTTTTTTCTTGAGGTTGTGAATGATGTGGTTTTTGATAAAGATCATATTAAAACTGCAACAGAACACAATGTACAATGGTTATGTGCTGCAATCTCTTAATAACGAGTTGAAACAATACCAAGGTACTAATTGAACATTATTATTTGGTTGAAATGTTCATTTTGGGGAAATTCAGACCCTTTTTTGGGACGTCCATAAAAAGGGACGCTAGGCATTAATGGGTTAAGGGAGTAAAGTAATATTTTATGTTTTATAAAAAGCTTTATCTTATGGATTTTTACATCAAGTCATTTGTGTAGTTTATCGTAAAAAGCCCATAGCTAGCCATCAATGTGTGAGAAAACAAGATTTAAAAGAAAGTTAGTTTCGCTTTTGCAGTGTTGTTTGGGTAAAAAAAGTAAATAATGTAAAATCATTGCTTTTAATTTGTGAATATTGTTTTAAATGTGCAGCAGAGGAAATAAGGATACCTGCAGACTTGATACAGATTTTCAAATTCCAACGTTGACACATTCTGGCTCGAAGTCATAAAAATGTGTTAGGTACTTCTAATACATCCTTGACATCAATGAGAGCCTTAATTTTTAGTTAGCAATTAGTTTGGATTAATGTGAGAACATGTTCAGTGTATTCAGATTAATGTGAAGAATTTTCTTTTTATTAACAATGCCAGTATAATTTGTTTTTTAGTTGTAATTTAAAAGTTACTTTTTTTCTAGAATCAGTAGAGATTTGTAACTCTGTGAATGTTTGAAAATGCTTGTTTTAGCCACTCTATTTACACAATAACTAAAAGCTTGTCTTAAGTTTCTTGGAAGGCTAGACTTTCTGTTGTTATGTATTCAAAGTATTTTTTAAAGCACTTTGTAAACTATGAATATCATATTAATTGTCGCTGTAAATAATGTCATTGTCCGTTCATTTTTTCTTTAATTTCCGCCTTTACCAGGATACGAGTTACGTCAAGACTTATATTAAAATTACGAAATAATTTAAAGTTTAATTTTGAAAATTTGAACCCCAAATTTTCAAAATTAAGTTACAAGTGAATTTTACTTGCAATTAACATTTTTCAAGCCTAAAGAAAATTCATCTCTCTCATAAATCACCTGAATTTTTATACCAGGTGGGTTTGTTTGTCTTTCTTTGATGTACAACCAGAGCCCGATGAAGCCAAGATGTTGCCCAGGTAATGATGAAATTTGGTGCCTCTCTCACAAGACAATCTGCTCATTTTCAGAGGAATTGCTCCCAAAAAAAGGGAAGGAAGAAAGAAATTTACCCAATTTTGGTGCCCATAAAGTTTTGGTGGCCAGGTCCACGGATCTATAGGACAGTGCATTAATCAAGCCCTCCCTGAGTACAAGTTCAAACTCTCAATTTAGAACGAAAACATAACTTTCAAAGAAGTTAAGATAAATTTGCTGTTTTAAGATACACTTTATTTTGGTTAAAATTAATGCTTTATTTTTATTGCCATCAGCAAAATTAAGTCGAGAATGTTTTCTTTTTTTTCTTTTCTAAGTCATGCCGATGGGTAAAATAAAATTTAACCACTCTCTTTTGAAAAATCCCATTTGATATTCACATGTCGTACCGCCATCAGCAGAGTTTGACCCTTTAATGGCTCAATGGCCTCAAAAGTTTTCCAATACGTTACAGAAACCTCCTCATACCTATAATACTTCGGTAGAGATTCCTAATTAATAACCTGCAGGTGTTTTTCCCAGCTTTCGGACGCATAATGGTCTTAACCATTTTTTCCCCCAACAGGATCGGACGCTGAAGACGAAGGACGTGTTATTTATTCTTGATCTTTGAACCAAGTTGTTAATGTTTATTGGTTGTTGTCTTCCTTTCCCCGAGGATTAGGAGTTGAGCTTGATGATGTTTAATGGGTTGTTGGTATTGCTACGCGGTTTTTTTGAATGTTTTTTGTTTTTCTGCTTTTTTGATCGGCATTTTAGATCGTTGCCGCGATGTCCTGTTAGATAGGTTGTAATAAGACCAGGGTTGGCAAGGTTTTGGACAGAACGGTAAAAACCACGGTTTAAACCATGGTTTAAACCGTCCTGTCCAAAACCCATGTGTCCAAAACTGTCCTAAACTGTCCAAAACTACATTTTTAGTACAATTTTATATTTTGAACAAATATCAAAAGCACAAAATTATACTTGAAGTTAAGACTTAATTTATTTAATGTAAACATTTAAATATGTACATAAAAACATATATAAGATTTTCAGCCCCCCCCCCTTCTGTTTTTTTTTTTTTTTTTGGAATGTATATTTTTGCTTGCATTATACTAAACTGAACTTCTTCATCAACTTGATGGAATTTCCAAAATTGTTTTAAAAATTCCTTAGGTTATTGTACTTACAAATACAAGTAAATGACAAAAGTGATATTTCATAGTCAGACACTAAATCATTACTGATCCTTGGAAAATGTTGAGAAGTTTTTCTAAATATTTGCAAGCTAGGATGGTTTTTTTTTTTTTTTTTTTTCTTGAGGAAGTATATACACATATGAAGGGCTCGGGTGTAAAAAATGGTAACTAGCATTTCAAAAAATCAAATTTTTTTCTTTTAAATATGGATTTATTGCTTCGAGACATTACTGTAGCAAGTTTATTCTATTTAAAAAATTAAGTCAGTACATTGATGAGTGCTGTGTGTCTTGGGTATATTTAATTACATTTTTACAAGTGATTTTTGTTTCTTTAATTTGAAACAATACGTCTTTTCGAGTTTGTCAGATACCACTATCTACGTCCGAGCCTTTCATATAATATATTGTTAGAAACAAAATACACAATATTAAAAACAAAAATCAAAAATAGAAAAATTTTCTTGAGTAGTGAAAAACTTTTTATCATCAGTTTATTATTCTTCAATCTATTATGGTTAAAAAAATTATTTGGACATCACTGAAAACATTATTGTAAAGAAACCACAAAAGACTTCAGTTTTACACAATTTGAGTTAAATGGAGCTGAAATTATCTGCTTCAAGAGTTTTTTTGACAGTACTACCAATTCCTATTTTATAAAATTTTTATGCAGTGGAGTTATGAGTAAATTGTTCATTTTTTTTAACGTATATTAAAATTAATAATATAAATAAATATTGTCAAATTTTAATTAATTACAACTAATTAACACTAAGAAACTAAGATGTATGCATTATCACTATTACAGCTAATAGAAATTAGTCAGCTTAAAACTCTTTTGCCATGCTTTAGATGGTTTAAGACACTTTTGGACAGTTTAAGACACTTTTGAACAGTTTTAGACAGTTTTGGACAGTAAAACCCACCTGTCCTGTCCAAAACCAGTTTTGGATGTCCAAAACCCCAACCCTGAATAAGACTAATTATTTTATTATAAACTTGTCATTTCTTATGCTTTGAAGAAGCAGTTGTAGGATTTATTGAATGTCTTGTGAAAAAATGGTGCTATTTAAACGCGTTTCAAGATAATGAGTTCCCATTTCATTACTTTGTTCGCACTTTAATGGATAACCCAGCAATTCGTTCTTTAAGGAATACACTACAAAAAATAAACTTGTTTTTACAGTAGAACACTGGCAGCAGAGGTTACATTTTAAAGCTGTAAAATGCACAGTAATAAACTGTAAAGCAGCAATTTTACAGTTTACTAGTGTAAAGTTTGCAATTTTTACACTTTGTTACTATAAAATTAGCTGTATTATAGTGTAAAACAACATCTGTTTCTTAGTGTATGATTTCTTGCCGAATATATGGAACGTTGTATTACTAAAAAAATGTATCTCACACATTCATTTCAGAGCTTTTTTCTTCGCATTAGTAAATGTATGTTTTTTAAATAATCGAATGAATATCAGATTTTTTCGAGATATTTTCTTCAGAAATTTTCCAAAACAGTACTATTTAGTAGTAATTGTATCGCAATCAGTATATTAATTGCGGCTAATAGCGTGTTAAACGCATTACTTTTTTAATCCCAAAAAGTAAAAAAAAAGTCAAATAATTTCGGAAAAATCGATTGCATGTGTATTTTTTATACGAATAGGCAAGTGTGTCCATCAATCAAGAATGTTGCATTTCATAAAAGAACTTGCAATGAATATTATTTTCCTTTTTGGCAATAAGTTTGTGCTTTCAAAAGATTTTTTTTTAAGGGAGTAAAATTTCCACTTTTTTCATAGAATGAGCCAAAGTGAAAAATAAAATATCTTTCAACTGAAATATTTTCTAGTCATAATAATAATAATAATAATAATAATAATAATAATAATAATAATAATAATAATAATAATAATAATAATAATAATAATAATAATAATAATAATAATGCACTACGAAAAATTGAGCTGTTGTTTTTACAGTATAATACTAGACGCCGATGTTCCAATTTAAAACTGTAAAATGCACAGTAATGAACTGTGAAACTAGCAATTTTAGTTTCTAACTGTAAAGTTAGAAATTTCACAGTTTATTTCCGTAAAATTTAGCTTTATTATACTGAAAAAACAACAGTATAATACTGGCAGCAGAAGTTCCAGTTTAAAACTGTAAAATGTACGGTAATAAACTGTTCATCAATTTTACAGCTAATCACTAAAATTAGCAATTCTACAGTTTAGTGCTGTAAAAGTAGCAGTTTTATGGTTTATTACTGTTAAATTAGAATTTTTTAGTTTATTACAATAAAATTAGCTGTATTATACTGTAAAAATAACATTCATTTTTTACAATGCAATAATAGTAACAAAATAATAATAATAATAATAATAATAATAATAATAAAATAGTTAAAAAAAAGTTATGATAAAATTTTCAACAACTTAGAAAATTATTTAAAGATGCTTAGAAATTCTAAATCTTCATGCGTTCGATCTATCATTTCTGGCGCAGCTGTGACAGAAAAGATAAGCTGACTTCAACAACTTTTCACTTTTCAAGTAGTGCTTCCAAATAATCTGTTTGGTCAGAAGACTCCGTCTGCCACCAACTTAACCTTGTCCTCTCAAGGTCTTCAACCCCTACACGACAATCCCTGTTCAGTCCGCAGAAGAAGAAAAAAAAAAAAAGGGAGAGAGAGAAAGATTGAGAAGGGTGACCTCGATCCAGTTTCTTTGAGGAAATTTTATGGAGTGACTTCTCTGTCGCCTGGACTTGACTTTTTTTTTCTTCTCACCCTCTTAAACCAAACTCCCGCGTTCCACCCCCTACGAATTCTTGAGTTCAAGTTTCACTTTGCTGCCCCTTATTCTGCGAAATACATGGATGGGCTTAAAATATAACGAGGGAAATTGGAACTCATGGAACGTTAAGCAATCATTTAAATTTATGTACACCATTTGTTGCAATAGAATTCTAGAATTTTCTTTTGAAAAATTTATAAAGTTCTTTAAAATAATTAACGGCAAACTGATATTTTAATGAGATACTGTCACATGGTTTATTGATGAGCATTCTTCTAAAAAAGACTTGGGTGCTTCTAACTTTCATGAGAGAATTGGTAGGCTTAATTCTGTATGCACCGACATTATTTGTATTTCAGACACTATTTTAGATTTAGGAAAATTTTAAAATTTGTCGTTAAAATTATGCTGTAAAAGTTTTGTGTCAAGGTTTTTTTTTTTTTTTTTTCTTCTGAGATTTTTTTTTTTATTACGAGAAAGATCTTGGTAATGGCATGCTTCCTGGCTCGGCCAGATTTTCAGAAAATTTGGATTACCTGTCCTACTGTTTGATACCTTCTACCTTCTACATGAATTCATGTTTATCCGATTTTTGACAGAGCAATCACACTATGTCACGTATTAAAAACTTCAAGTCTGGACCTTGTGTCCAGCCTGCTCAGAAAACTGGACCTCATGTTTTAACTGTCCAAAATGGGCACCTTCTGTCGATGGATCTTATGTCCGCCGGACCTTCTGTTCTTCGATCCTTTTGGACATGGATCTTCTGTTCGTGAACCTTTTGGTTTGTTTCTCATGTCCGGACCCATTAAAACCAGTGCTTGCTGTGTTGAGGAGAAAATGACAATCCTGGAATTTTACAACCTTCAATTCCGACTCCGACCACTTTACCCCCAAACCACAGATTGTAAGACGCCAACAATTGCTCAGCAGTCCCGGTCAGAACTAATGGTTCTAAAAGAATTAGGTATATGAAAAGCAGCCCAATCTGTTGAAATATATCCCGTCACGTGAGTCTTATGGAAAAAAACTCTAGGTATTATTCTTTTGTTTGCTCAAAAAAAAAAAAAAAAAAAAAAAAAACATCATCAAAAATAATGATCATAATAAGTACATTTTATAATTTACATATTGTAAACCATCCTGTTAAGTGAGTGCATTTTAAAGCACAACGATATGAGCATCGATTTTTATTGGCGCCTATTCGTTTTATTTTTCCAATTAGTACAGAAATCATTTCAAAAAGTGATGTAAACAGATATTTATCATTGTATTGTAACAAATTTCTTAAATTGGGTGCTGGATTTTTTACCTTCGCAATGAAGCTGATATTAATATGTAGCCAGAATAATGTTTTTGACAGGGAGAGTAAACCAGGGGTGCCCACAGGGGGTGATTATGGCGCAAGTTGCACCATCAACATTTTTGGGGGGATTTTTTAAAACTAATTTATTTATTTATTTAAATTATTTATTAATTTATTTTTTTAATTAAAATTATTCACTGATTTTTTAAATAAAAATTATTCATTAATTTATTATTTTTTTAATTAATTTTTTTCTTTATTATTATTTTTTATTTATTTATTTATTTATTTTGTGTGGGTGTGTGCTTGGAATGTCTGGAAGAGAAAAAAAGCGACTCTATTCTGCACACACTCAGTACTTTTAAAAAATTGAAATTATGTAAAAAAAAAATGTAGTTACAATTTAAAAAAATAAAAATATTAAAAAAAATTTTTTTAATAAATTAATAATATTAAAAAAATTTAAAACATAAATAAATAAATTATATTTAAAAAAATAAATGAAATAAAAAAGAGGGATAAAAGTAAAAAGTACAATAGGGTTGTGAACATTTTTGGGGGGAATTTGCGCTATTGAGCTGAGTAAACTTATGAAAGAAAATATGTTAAATTATGTATTTTTTCCGTTCATTTTGTTTGCTGTTGTTGTCTAGTTCCAGTTAAGCTGGAAATTTGGGGTGCGTTGCTTCACTTTTCCGACTGTACTATAGTTTGGTGTGAAATCTGACTTTCACAGTACGCACATATGCCACAGCGACCCGTTTATAGGGTGAGAAACCATTCACAGAACAACAGCACATTCAGAGAAACAAAGTACATCCTTGGGTGAGCCGCAATTTGAATCCGGAACCTCTCTATCTGGGTCAGACTTCTTTGACCACTATAGACAAGGGGGCCGGCTTCGGTTCATTTGACAATTAGGAATGTGACTACATTTCGTCGCAATGGGTATCAAGTAATGAAATAATCCCATTAGCTATTATTTTAGTTCATTACAGATAGTCCCGTCTTTCGATGCAGTTATTATTCCGTGTAGTGTACAAAGAGTACAGGCTCAGTAGGCACTCGTAATGCAATTCTGAGCAGTGCTGAACATCTCCAGCTTTCCTAATCCCGTCAGTCATCGCCTGTTATCTGCGTGTAACATTATCTTTCCCGGGACTAGTCTTGTCGAAACGGAGGGAGATTGTTGTTTGCTGTATCGGATGTACAGCTCTTGTACTCGCTACCGTGGACCTGATCCTAAATTATAGGGTTGTTCTGTGAACGGCTAAAGAGGTGGACATTCGGGGGACCGTTTTTCCGGTCGTAAACTAGCCGGAATAATGCTGTTTTTCACCGGAAACACTAACATCTGAGATCTCTGAAGCAGGGTTGGTACCTTGGGTTAAAGTCGTTAGGATGCTTAGCTTAAGAAGTTGTTTATTTTTGTTTTCTCAGCGTTATCTTTTCTTAGTTTTCTGTCTGAAATATTACCCTTTTTTCAGAACTTTATCGTCTCTTGTATCTGATAATATCGTTCAACATGCTTTTGAGTAAACAGTAGCTCAAATCAATCAAATTTGAAATAGAATTAAGGAAATTGTCGAATACGAAAGCTGTAGTTTTAAAGAAGTTCTTGGGGTGATTACTGTTTATACGAAGTAGAACTTTCACTCCTTTAGTCAAGCTGCCGTACTGTTCGAAGTATAAAGCAGTGAGTAACCGCCCCTTAGCAAGGGCTAAGGCAGAAACATGCAATACACCGCCAACTCGGTTATTTCCATCCATGGACTGCAGTTTCGTACTTATTATGCACTCATCAGCATGGAATAGGAAAGTAACCGAGCTGGAGGAAAAAATCCTGTTATAGAGAAAAGAGAGCCGAAAAAACTGGTAGCTAATGTGAAATTAGAATACCAGCGAGCGACCGCACTTGGTACGGTTTAAGTCGTAAATTTTAAGGCAGAGCTCGGGCATAAAGCATTGAGTAACCGTCTCTAAGCAAGGGCTAAGTCCTTACTTAGGGTAAATAAGCACTTAGTTTAAGTAAGTTTAAGTACTTAGCCCTTGCTAAGGGGCAGTTACTCACTGCTTTATACCCGAGATCTGCCTTAAAATTTACCAGTTTTACCTTACCAAGTGCAATCGCTCGCTGGTATTCTAATTTCACATTAGAGACCAGTTTTTTTTTTTTTTTTTGGCTCTCTTTGCTCTATAAGAGGGTTTTTTCCTCCAGCTCGGTTACTTTCCTATTCCATGCTGGTGAGTGCATAATAAGCACGAAACTGCAGTCCATGGATGGAAATAACCGAGTTGGAGGTGTATTGCATGTTCAAAGTAGTCTTAAATGTTCGTTCGCAAACATACCGTTAGAATTCTCGGTTGCGAGTTAGACGAAGCGTTGAGAGAAAGTTTTGAAGAAACTTGAATACAAAATAAAGTTTCAAAACAGTTTTCAGAAGACATTGATGATCAAAAATTTCGCTTCAGGTTTTCCCTTTTGCTTTTTGCTTTCCCTTTGCCTAACGTTACTTGAAACAATTGCAACAATCATCTCACCAACTGTAGACACTCACGTTCTCATATTTTTCACTGCTGTAAGTTTTTTTCCCCTTTTTTCGAGCAATAGGGAAGTTTTCGATTTTTCAATTTTATTTTTATATGATAGAGCAACATACATGAACATCAACGGCGAAAAAATTTTTGCGCTGCGACAAGTAGTTTTTTTTAAAATAATTTTTTTAATTTCAAGCGGCTGTGACGTCACTCGGCAGTCGTTGGCGCTTTTGAACTTTCCACTAAGGCGAAGAAAGAGCGAGAAGCTTTAGATGCGAGGAGCTCGAGAAACCGGTTTCTCCGGCTTCCGCACTGTTGTTCGCTCTGCACTGCCGTAATTTTTTTTTCTTTGCCAAGTGATGCGTTCTAAAAATTTGAATACGGATTTCGCCAAAAAATATCAAAACAATCACCCCTAGCAGGGTATTGGATTGCTCTTTGATAAATCCAGTTTTAAATAGTGAATTAGTAGACTTTAAGGTATTGATTACGGAAGGAGAAAATCCCGCAATGAAACGATAATACAGCAAAAATCCAATTTTTATGGATGAAAAGCTGAAAGTTACTGCCATCTGACGTCACGGGTTTCGGTTTCAAGGCGAGCTTTTTTTGTGCTTGGGTTTTTAAAAAAATCATTAAGAATCAACCGTTGTGTTTTAAAATTCGGCAATGGTGAATTTTTGTGTTTTGTAAGCCTCTTAACAATATCTAGTAGTTAAAAAAGGGATATTCAATAGGTCACAACTACCCTATTGGGAAAATTGCTCATTGATTGTTCAGTTCACTTCATAAAGAGCAAATTGCTTTCTTTTGATTGGTCCGGATTGGAATTGCTCATGGGGGGTGGAGGAGTGCCCTTATAAGTGTATTAATTGCAAGTCCAACATTTGTTAATGCGAACTGGCTATCACTCATCCAAAAGAAAAAACAGATGAAAGGAAAAGAAGCAAGTTTCTCAGGTCAATTGTAAAAATGAAAAAAAAAAAAAAAAAAGCTATTAGAACTATTATTTAACAAAAAATCGAACTATTCAATCGGAAATAATTGATATTGCTAAAGAAACTTTTTTTTTTTGTCTTGATCAAGTATTCAGTGAAAAACTAGAAAAGAAATATTAAAAGCATAGTTAAACGCTAATGTAATTGGTGACGTCGATAAGAATTTTAACTCCATTAAAATATTTCAAAATTGGCACCAACAACCCCAGCTGGAATTAGTGAGTTGCAAGTAACAGAAAGGAAATAATTTTCGAATTCGAAAACTGATTTTGGAAAAGTAAAACGTCTGACAAGTTTAAAAACATACTTACAAGCTAGATTTGTTGTTACTAAAACCGTGTATGATTACACTTTCAAGATTTGAAAGGTGGAAGATGTATCCTGAGGGATCAAGTATCTCAACTCATCCCCCCCTCCATCTCCACCTTGATAATATCCAACCATACATCAAATTTAATGAAGCCGTGCGCTGTAAAAAATTAATGTTATTTTTACAGTATAATACAGCTCATTTTATAGTAATAAAGAGTAAAAATTGCTAATTTTGCAGCAATAAACTAAAGTACTAAACTAAAATTACTAATTTAACAGTTTATTAAGGCGCATTTTAGTTTTAAACTGGAACCTCTGCTGCCAGTATTATAATATAGTTTTTAAGTATAATACAACTAAATTTTTACAGTAAAAAACTGCAAAATTGCTAATTTTACTGCTTATTACTGTGCATTTTATAGTTTTAAATTGGAACCTTTGTTGCCAGTATTATACTGTAAAAACAACAGCTCATTTTTTTGCAGTGTGAAAACGAAATCATCAGTTTAGAATGCTGTTGTAGTTTCTTTGCTGCTGTTGCATTATATTCACTCCAGTATTTCACCGGGGCATTTCAAGCTGCCATTTGCACATAAAATCGAGCAGTTTCTTTCAACTCCACAGTCATGTTTTTCTATTACTCCATCTAGAGCTTGAAAGGAAAGAAAAAGAAAAACAAGAGTCTCCATCCTCTGAACCAATTAATAAACCACCACGTGCACCCACAATATTCATCTCGGATCGTCACGCATCCTATTACTGAAAGCAAAACCGGTCTTCCAAAAGCATCTTATCGCCCGTCATACGCGAGGAAAGGGAGGAAGATTTACGGCATTTTGCCTTACCTGACATTGAGGGATGTTCCCCACAGGTGGCCAACTAACCACCAGCTTGACAAGTCGCAGAAAATTTACAGTGAAGCCGAGTTTGGTCGTTGAGGATTCATCTCAGGGCGGAATTAGCCGGAGAAAAAAAGAATAAGAGGCTCGGGTGGAATGGTGAAAATGCTAGAGTGGGTGTTCGAACCAGGAAACGGGGTTGTCGGTGTGGAATACATAATTCATTGCCTCGATTTTTGGACCGAGTAGGGGATGCTGTGTGAGTGGTTCACTCTGAAGAGTCTCGATTGTTCTTCAGATAGAGCAGAGTATGTCAACTCTGAGATTTCAGGGGAAACGTCAAGGAGCATTTATGCTGGAGCACAGAAACATCCGCATATATCATTATCAGGTGGTAAATGAGACACTTTTCTCTTCTTTCTAAAGTACAGATATACTGCGATGATAAGCGAAAAAATCTGCAAGGCATTATTAAAAGTAAATCGAAGTCATTCAAAACCGAGACAAATTCAAAATTCTGAGAAGAAATGTTTTAATTTCTACCTCAGAACCTGTTGCTTACTAAATGACTTATTTTGGTTCAAGAGACAAATTGAAGAGCTTTTTTCCTAAACCTATTAAGTCGATTTTTTCTATTCTCGTAGAAAAAAAAGAGATTTTTTTTCACGCAATATTTATTATTGAAGATATAAACAGTTTTTTCTGGTAATCTATGAATTATACGATTAATAACACTAACTTGCAATTAAAAAAATCAAACAGTATAGTTATTTAGAAATAAAAAAAGAAAGTAAAGGGCTTAACCCTTTTGGGTCAAAAACGAAATGAAATGACTTTTTTCATTTGAAAGTAGTCCAAGTTTTTCTTTTTCCTTGTTCCACATAAACAGAGCGTAAGTTTTAGCCACATAATTTTGAAGGTAGTTACTACAACTTGACTTGATCCGTTTGAGTACAAAACTTGCGTGTGACTTAATTCTTTTCGTCAATTTTCACGAAATTCGGTCTGTTTTTAATGCGCCAAAACTTGATTTAGAACGTCTGTTTATTTTAATTACATATTTAGACATGCTGCTATTATTTCCACCGAAAAGTAAATTTTGAAAATTTTTAATTTTACACCTTTTGAGAACCAACTATTCAGTTCATGATTGGAAGCAAGAAATATATGTCTATATTTAAATTAGTAAGGGTCCTAAATATTTTTTTCAGCCAATTATCGGCGTAAATGAAACGTTGGTTTCAATTAATATTAATATTGGCAATGCAGTGAAAAGCTTTTTGTACAACTTCACTCGCTTGTTGTTTTTGAAACGAAACCCTTTTTAATAGAAAATTTGACAGGTAATTTTAGACATTATTTATTAATGTTGGTAACCTCCTTTAAAAGTCTTAAATGTTATTTTTTACTTGAAACTGGTCATTTATTTCATGAGCGAGAACTTTCGTAATAGACAGCTCAGTAAAACTAATGAACATGAGCAGTTAAACATATAATGCAAGTGTTAGCCCTAAGCTCCTAGGTTTGTAATAAAGCTGCAGGACCTATTATAAAAGAAGTAATTATAGAAGCCTAAAAGTGAATAGTTGCAACAACTCTTGAGTCTTTATAATTTCTAATCCACATTTTCTCTGTAAAAGGTTTTGTTAGTTTTTTGAAACAAGTACGCTTCAGAATAGAAATGTCTTCGATAAATAATATGTTTATACTCATCGGCTGCTTTTTAGTTGATTTTTTAAAATACTGAAAATTCTGATGTTGCACCAGTTAATCGAGACATTCTATCAAACATCTAATTTTTAGCTCAAAAGCAGAGAATTTCTTTTCACAAGCAATTCGGCATTTAAATGATAAAACTTTTTTCTAATATTCTCTATCACTTTGGTCTGATGTTTTATAATTACCACCTGGAAGTATCTCATGGTAATTATATGCTTTTGAAGTCAAAATCTGATGGTATAACATCTTATACTATTAAAAACTGAACGTATCTATCTATCTATCTATGTCAGTGTAACATCTCCCGGACGTCAGTTAACTAAACATTGAACCAGGTACCGAAGATTCGTACTTTTTAAAGCTTTATGCAGACTAATTTAAATAATTGTGCCATTTTAATTAGCAAGAATATCAATTATCTATATATTAAAGTGTCTTTTTTCTCCCTCCATCCTTTTTCCAAAACTTCAGGTTCTGCTTGGCAAATGGTCGATAATTTCGCAAATATTAAAAAAAATAATAATCTGTATAGACGGGAACGTCACGCAGGGGAAGAAAATGTATAAAAGGGCTTAGCGAAGCACGTTTTTAGATAATAGTTAGACGAAGGAAACGACAAGCTGCAGAAAGAAATGAAATACTTTTGAAGGGACCAAGTGTTGAAAATTAATGTACTACTTATTAAATAATGTACCGCAACAGGTGGTAAATGGGGCGGAGCCCCGAAGTGCAGTGCTGGAAAAGAAAGAATTTTAAACTTGTACTGAACTGAAAACCCGAAGTAGAAGTCTTCGGTTGTGTACACAATTCACCGTTTCAGCCGGGTTGCACGAGCCGCCTTGGTGGTTAGTTATAATATTAAGTGACGATCCCTTATATTAAGTGGCGGGCTTTTTCCGTTCACATAGCAAAAATCCAGTTCCCATCGCTCAGATGGTGCGTCCAACTTACGCCCCGCGATCCTGATATATGTGGCCCATTTTCACTTTTAATGTTATGAATAGAAAACTATGTTTTGAAAACTTCCAAAACAATCTATCATCTTAATTTGGTATTGAAGATGATTATTGTAAATTCGGTTTTCAATAGTCAGAAAAGGGTTAAGAAATCGCATAAGAAAACTTTGCATTTATAAAAACAAACACATAGTAATCATAGCAACATTTTTTTTTTGTTTGAAATTTTCTTCTTTTTAAGTGTTTTCTTCTTTTAAGTTAAGATATATTTAAAGTTTAGGGGAAGACCGCCTATATTGGACCACTGCTTAAATTGGACCTCGGGCTTAAAATCTAGTACAGAGATCTATGCCAAACTTTAACGGTAGATACGTAAAGTTTTAGGAATAAAATCAATGTGTATGAAGTTTCACCAGTCTTCGAACTGTGTAGCGTGAGTTACGGCATGATTTAGGTTGAAAACGTGTAAAATCTTATTTTGTGGACTTGTACCTAGTAAGATAGTATTAAAACTTGTAAGCTGAGGTAAACTGCTGTTTTAGCATGATAATCTGTGTTTAATAATGATCACATCTATGTATTTACATGCGCGGTTTTGATAATTTTTGACAGAGAAATAAGCTGAAGAATAAAAAATGGCATGTTTTCCTTTATTGGACCGGTGGTCCAATTTAAGAATATGATTTTAAGCAAGACTTTTTATAGATTGTAACATTAAATAATTGACTCAACTGATTTAATAGCGAAGTTATTTCCATCAAGTTATTTTAAGCAAACTTTAACCCCTATTCACGATATTCATTTTTTTATCAAGCACATTTTCTAGAAGCTGCAAATTCTTGAAATATTTGTTTTTTTTTTTTTGTTCTCTTTTTCCATTAAGTTGCAGTTTCAGGTTGTTAAACGTAGTTATTAATTTAAATAAAATTTGTGCTGGTTTACCGAGGAAAAAAAATTAAATTCTTCGATTTGCTCGAGAAGATTTTAAAAAGAAACAATCAATATGCTACTAAAATGTTCAATGTAAATGAAACCGATCTTTTCACTGCCCAAAAGCCCCAAAATATATCTACATTTTAAAGTAAACACCAGTTTGGAGCAGTAATGTGTGGTGAACGTGTTAGAAACACACTTGCTATTTGCTGCATGAGTGCAACAGAATTGCTACACCTCCCTCCCTCCCCATGCTTATTTTCAAAAGAATACGTTCCATGTATTTACTTATCGTAAAAGCGCCCCCTGGTGAGCAATATGCTTGTCTAAAAAAAGGTTGGATCACAAACGATAACTCACACAATTGATACAATATTTCATCAAAACCGTTAAACCAAGAACATAGATGCAATAAACTTGGTTAACGAGAGCGATATAATAATGCTTTCTCTTAAAGCACACCATGCAAGATGTTATCTTTTTTCAGCCTCTGTCTACATATTTTAATCAAGTGTGTGATACATGGATGCGATACATGGAACATCCAATGAGATCCATGACCCAATATCGAGTAGAAGAACTGTTTGGTAACTCTTATGGGTAAACCTCAATCAAGGCCATGGCAAATGTTGTGAGTTGATTCTAAAGAACAGGAGTTTGGATTGTTAATTGACATGTGTTTAACAGAGATTGACTTGGCTGGAGCAGAGTTCGAGGTAAGTAGTCCAGATAAAACTACTCAAAGTGAGCAGGCTACATGTTCGGTGTAAGTTGTACTGTTGTACACCGTGTACAAGAACTAGCTACGACTTAAACTAGTACAAGCTCTGCATAATCAGCGGATAGTTCTCATCAAAGCATGATTGTCAACTTCAACTATGATTTTGTAAAGGCCAGGCTCACATATCAATTTACCTAAAAAATAGAAAACACAAAAAGGAAGGCTATCTTAGCAATCATTCTAACACCGTGTGAAAGAAACATAGAACAGAAAAAGTCACACAAGAATAAGCAAGAAACTGCACAAAACAATTGTTATTGCAATATTTGTCATAGAGATGAAGCGCAAAACATGATTAAATGCATGAAATGCTATCGGTGAGTGTATCAACACTGCCTAAATGAGACCGAAGCAAAAGAAATTCTATTGCAAATCCTGGAAAAAAGATGTATAGTTCAAATATAAATTATTCTATGAGTTCCTGGTACGGTCCAATTTAGGAAGCGCATGGTTCAAAATAGGCGCATATATTCCTAAATTGGACTTTTGCAACTTTTTGTAAGATAATTTTTTTCAAAATAATTTCCATATTTTTAGAAAATATAAGCTCCTAGGGCGGTTCCTGATTAAATTTAGCTTACGATGCCCTATTTTGTATTTCTGTTTTGCTTCACATTGAGCGACACAAGCCTTCTGTTCTTAGGGGGTCCAATATAGGCGGTCTTCCCCTATATGGTGTTCTGATTTGCGAGATGAATCTTAATATATGGTGCCGCCCTAGGGTGAAAAAAGATTCGGCTTCATTGCTTTAGCTTATCAAGCTGTGCATATTCTTTTTCCTCCGATTAATAATTCTTGTTTCTCCTCATTTCGAAATCGAAAGTACAATATCAATCACAATAAGAACCTATAATAATGATGATCATAACAATAATAGCAATAACAATAGCAATAATATGAGCATTTATTTAAATAATTAATTGGAGTACGCCCCAGTAATAACAACAGTATTACCATTACGGCTCTCTCTACCTGAGGCTCAATCCTTCACTCCCGCGAGTTCTCTCAGCTTTGATTCTTCTTCTAAGACTTTCTTTTTTTTCTTCCAAGGAGAGAGGGGGACAAACTCAGTCATTAATTACTCTTCCCACGTATCCCGGTGCGGCACTTTTTGAGGTGCGGCCCGGCGCGAAGCAGGTGCTAAAAAGGCGCGTGAACGAATTTTACGAGCACGAGCACAGCGCTGGAAAGGAGAGTTCCTTTGAACCCCACTGCGGCGGTTCGAAAGTTGTGTCCCTTTTCTTTCTCTTTCCCTTGCATAGTCTTGGTGAAGATATAGGGCTTTTGATATATAAATTAGCAGGTTCATGTGCCGACTGACAGTAATGTTTCTTTGTTTCAACATTTTTCCAGCTCGAACTCGGATTCTTGGAATGGAAGGTGGCGGACGAGGTTTTAAGAAGTTTTCCTTCAGAGACTAAAAGGTGGTGAAAGTGAAAGCTTGAAAATCTTTTTGGATAAAATGTATCGTTCTGAAAATCTTCTTGAGTTATTGTGAGAATTTTAGAATGATTCTTAGAACTGGTAGTAAAATTCTAAAATTGCTTCGTTCTTTTGGTCTCTAGTATTTCAGAGGTGCGTCATTATTATTGAGGGGACCACCGTTGGGTATACATACTGTTTTTCGAAGATTTTCATCTTCTTCAAGTAAACTGATTTGTTGTTTTTTTTTTTTTTCAAAACGCAAGTGTGGTAGAAAAGTTTAAGAGGAGGGAGGAGTACGTTACGACGTTATGAAATACCAAAGACTTGCAAAACCTAGTGGATTTCATGCCTTTTAGAAAAAGAATGTCCCAAAGCCAGAGGTACCCAGAAACATATTAAATAAATACTCATTGCTGAGATACTTTTTGATAACAATGTCACACAATTCCACTTACCAAAATTTAAGAAAAATCAACAATTCAAAATTGTTTTCGTCTTTCAACTACAAAATAATTTTGCATTCGTGCGAAATAAGTTTTGTGGATTTAAAGTTAAGCTGCTAAAAGGATTAATAAGAAAACTGAAGTCGCAAATAGGGAGTCAGTATTGTAGCGGAGACAAGTTGTTTTCCTTTCGCTGACACTGCGTTGACGGAGAAACCTCTTTTACAGAAATCATTTGTTTGCATTGATACTTTTAATGTGTAAAATGCGTTTCAGTATGAAATTGGCCATGATCTCAATTTTTCGGAAAAAGAATAACGGCAGGGTTCTACTAGAATCCTTTTTAGAAAGAGATGCACAGCTCTGTAAATTTCCAGATTTGCTTGCGAAATATGAATCAAACTTAGAGAAATGTACATGAGAATATTTTTATGCAATATTTTGATCTAATATCGCTTAAGCAAAGAATACATCACAACAGAGAAAGTTTAGTTTCAGTCATATGCGACGGTGTAGAAGTTGACCACTAACAGGAAAAAATAAATAAAATGCTGTGATAATATTATGCACTGTCACCTTAAGCAAGATGAGAAAGTCCCCTTTTTTTATTTAGAGATAATTTTTCAGACTTATAATACAGTCGCATGAAAATTAGATCCAAGCAAATGCGAATAATAGAAATATCAGTTACGAGGACCACAAATTGCGATTAGAAAAAGGGTACGAAACAAGTATTAATGAAACTGCTCATAGCATAAAATTAACTTTCCTCAAAACACCTTTTTTGATTAAGCGTATAGCCTTCCATCACGATTGCTCTGATACATTTACACTTGTCCTCTACATGAAGAATTTAATTTTTAAACTGTAGGAAGTTAATGACTCAATCACGAAACCGATTCCAATCACGAGTGAAAAGCGAAGTCGAATTCGTTTCGATTGAATTTCAATCACCAGCGCGGAAGATACAGAGAATTCCCAACCTTGCATTTTAAAGCCACCCACTTCTGCTTGTGCGTTTGGGTGGCAGCGAAACAGAAACAAAACTTTTAAAAAGACTAATACTTTGCCACTTCGATTTATAACATCTCCCGATAATAAACGAGATAACTCGGGGTCTTATCCTCGTTCGGATCGCGATACACAAAGGCGTGAGTGGTTCTAGTTCGTGATGTCTTAATTGAAGGGACGTCGTGGCCGAAATGAAAAACGATGAATCCCTAATTTGTTCTCGCACGCCTGTGGAAGAATTTCTCGTGATCGCAAGGCCTGCCCTGGCCTGCGGTCAGGAGCAGGGAATAAGTGGTACCTACGTGCGATGAGAGGGATCCTGCTTGCAAGCAAACGAATCCTGCTCTGCCGACAATGCCTGCAAGAAGTCGTGAGTGTCGACTGAATAAAATCATGTCCAAAAAGGATATTTTGGCGGGTGACTGGACTTGAATACTTAAGATGCTCTAAACAATGCCTTTTAATCATCGCACCCGATGGAATTCTTAAAATGGTCGCTATGAAATGATTATTTTGAGAAATTTCAACAGGTTGAAGAGTTCAAATCAGTTTTTAAGTTCTAATCCACTGATGCCCAAATGTTTGGGGCAACGTTTTCTACTATGTCTTAAATTGGACGAGTGTGATTGCAAAAGTAATGATCAATTATGTTTTTCTTTTTCTTTCTTTATTATATTGCACTAACATGAGTAAAAAAAGTGAAAACAACTATGATTTAGATCTTCTGTGAAATGGGATTCAGCATTGCTCATGGATTATCGAAATTTCTTCTTTTAAGCTATTTACAACATCCGAAAACAAAAACATCCGAAAAAGAAGGAGAAATTACTTGAGATGGAAAAGAAAAAAAGTCTCCAGAAGTTTTGAAAGTAAGAAAAAAGAGAAACTCTCTCTCAAGAAGAATATTTATTTCATCATAGATAAACTTTCCATGAAATATGAAGCTGAACAATACCACAGAAAATAATAAGTCATTGAACTAAGGAATAAGTTCATAATTTATAGACTTTTTTAATCGAAAATCACTTTTCCAACTCACTAAAAGCTAAACTGTGCCACCAATCTCTGCCAGAAAACGGGGAAAAAACAACCATAATTGGAATTCCGTGAATGCACTTTCTTCCAAAAATTCTAATTGGAAGAGTAAATTTACTTTCCACTAGTTTACGTTACCCAAGTAGCATCAACTCATCGGATTTTGCTCGGCCGATCAACAAACTCCTCGTAAACTGATCCTGTAACGCACGATGACATCGTTCCGATCAGTATCCGAGCACGGTTTTCGATGAGCTACTTTTCATCGGAAATCGATATCCTTCCGATCAACTTTCCCGATGAAAATAAGATGAGCTATATTCCATCGGAAAACGATATCCTTCCGATCAAGTTTCCCGATGAAATTTCTCGGCACGGGACTGCTCTGCTCTAAATCTCATCGTATTCTCATCGGATTTTGCTGCTCGGATTCTGCTCGGCCGATGAGACATATTGGATCATCGGCCGATGAGAATTTCATCGGGTTTCGATGAATGGCCGATCATCGGCCGATGAGATGATGCTGCTAGGGTAGCTTCAAAAACACAATGACAATAAAATTACCAATAAAGTTTAGCTGTTACTTTGACTTTTATCTACTCCAATGTCAAAATAAATTGCATAAAATAGGACTACGATATTTACACAGGAAAGAGGAGTTAAGAGGAGCATCTAAGCATGAAATTTAAAACAAACTATTTATTTCATTGAAGACACATTTTCCGTACTGTATAAAACGTAATAATTCCACGGAAAATAATAAGCCACTAAACTGCGGAATAAGTCCATGATCTCCAGACTTTTTTTTTACCTTATGCAACCAAAAATCACTCTTCCAACAGGCCCGTCATTTCAAATTTTTTCCAGGTGGGGGGGGGGGGGGAATCAAAGAGTGCAAACACAATGCAATTTCATTGGAAAACAACAAAAACTACGTCCACTTATATGTAAATACATCGATATCTCAAAGCCAGGGGGGGGATGTCCCTCCTGTCCCCCATAAATGATGGGCCTATCGTTCATATTAAACGCTAAAATTTTAAACCAAGAGCATGCCAATAGATATTTCACGAATCTCAGCGAGAAAAGAGGAAAAAGCCAACCATTACTAAAATTTTCTTGATGCATTTTTTTCCATAAATTTTAGTTCGAAGAGTAAAGTTATTTTCTCTTAGTTCATAGTTTTAGTTTCTACTAGTTTACGGTTCTTTTAAAAACGATGATAAAGGAAACAAAAAAACGAAAGTTTAGTTGTTACTTTGACTTTCATCCACGACAATGTCAAAATAAATGGAAATAATTTTTCTTGACCATGATATTCAAGCAGGAAAGAAGAGTTGAGAGGAGCATATAAGTAAGAAATTTAAAGAGAACTATTTATTCCATAAAATATGAAACGTAATAATCCCACAGAAAATAATAAGCCATTGAACTGGAGAATAAGTCCACAATCTCTAGACTTTTTCTACCTTTTGTAATCGAAAATCACTCTTCCAACTCACTAAAAGCTAAATTTTGCGACCAAAAGCGAGCTAATACAGATCTCATGAATCTCAGCGAGAAAAGGAGAAAAAATCAACCATAATTGGAATTCCGTTGATGCATTTTCTTCCAAGAATTCACTTCGAAGAGGAAATCTTTAATGCACGAAAGAAAGAAAGAAGAAGAATAAAAAAAGTCGCCGAACATTTCGACTTCGTCCATTTGAACAAAAGACCGAGAGGGATATGTAGAGCTGTGGTGGCATCATTAAAGCTCATAATGAGCCAGAGCGCATGTGCTGTGTCATCATCTAATGGGTTTGCGACACGGGAGTTCTGAAAGCCTTTGTTATCGCCGGAGGGAAGGCTGAGTTCGAGTCCTTTTAATGAATTGTTTGGCATATTTTCCACTCATAATCTGATCAAAAGACTCTTTTTAGATGTTTGTTATTGAGGAACATGGTTAAATTAATAGAGAGCGAGAGAGCCGCGCGGATTTTCGACTGATTATTGTTAAAAAGGTGGGAAGATCTTATTTATGGCTTCTCTTGAAATGCTAATTAATGGCAAGTTAAAGAGGTTTGGTAATTCGAGGAACTTTCATTGAAGAGATCATTTCCTGTTGAAGATGAATAGAATTGGGTCATTTTTTCGGTTTCTATTATCTTTAATTAATTTGCGACGATTCATTCATGATAATTTTTAAGGAATGAGATGATTTATTGAATTCTTTGGAAAATTAATTTTCAATTTTATATCGATCGAAAGGTTTATTTTATTTCTGACGTTTTTTTGCTTGTTTGTTTTTCTTTTTTCCTTTTCTTACTGAATTATTATTTTTTTAACGTAATCAGTATTACTAATTATCTTTTTTTCTTTTTGGTTTAGAAAAGCTATAACATGAAAAGCAAAAATGAAAATGAAATTAAATTATTTTGGAGATCAAAAATACAAAGGGAAATACTTGACTATTTTTGTTAAAATTGTTGTAAATATAGAAATAAAATACATTTAGCACTTTAAAAGCCACCCGAACTCTAGGTTAGAGTTTCTGTTGTTCCCTGGCGTTTGAAGTGTTAGCTTTTTTTCTCTCTCTTCATTGATTATTAAACATTATAAAATAATGATTTAATTATGTTCCCCGAAAAAGTTAAGAACAGTTCTTATGAAATAACATTTTATGTCACCATGATGCTTGAAAAATACGAATCTATCAATACCTGGCTCGATGGGTAGTTCGCTGGTGTTCGGGAGGAGTTACACTGACATATGTAGATAGATAGATAGATACTCTCAGTTTTTAATAATATGAGATTAAAAAGAATTCCATTCCGAAGACGTTTATTCTTTGCAATAGTCTTTCTTTTTTTCTTTTTTTTAAGAAAAGCATTTATGAAAGCATTTATTTTGAACTTTTCCCACCATTATGTTCGCAGAAAATATAAAATACATAAATGTACAAAATGGATAAGTTATGAATAAAGTGCACGTCATTCTTTTGTGACGTTCTTCCTGGTTCAGTTCCTATTTAAATCCAAGACTCCAATATTTTACTTAAAACATGGATACCCGAACGTTTTCAACTCATTCCAATTTTTCATACCGAAGGCATATGTTTTAAAACTTGCCCTCTGATATTATAAGGTCTAAAGTATATAAAATGCTGTCTGCTAAGTTAGGTTTTAGGACATTAGCATGTCGAGCCGAAAGAAGTCAACATTGTCCCCATTAATGAAATTATCGATGACCCCAGCCTTCTTTGCAAAGTTAGGAAATGCCCTTCTTGCATTGATGTTAATCTTTTTTTTTTTCTTAAAAAAAAAGAAAAAAAAAAAACTTTCAAAGTATTCATTGCCCAACTGCCAGCTTTTAATCCTTTAAGGATCAGGATAGAATATATATATGTCCTCAAAGTTCATACTTTACAAATGATCAAGTAAAAATAGTCCATGAATTATTATTATTTTTTTTTTCATGTTAATGGACAGCAGAATGATTTACAAATTTCAAAGCAGTCAATTTCTTTAATCTGATTTTTTTTTAACGAAAAGGGTACACAGCAGGAAAAAGTTGTTTTTACAGTATAATACTGGCAGCAGAGGTTCCAGTGTAAAACTATAAAATACAGAAATAAATTGAAAAATTAGCAAATTTACAGTTTATTACTGTAAAACAGTAACTTTACAGTTTATTACTACAGTTTTACAGTATATTACACCAAAATTAGCTGTTTAATACTGGCAGCAGAGCTACCTTTTTAAAACTGAAAAATGTGCAGTAATAAGCTGTAATACTAGCATTTCTACAGTTTATTACTGTAAAATTGCAATGTCATGATTTATTACTGTAAAATTAGCAATTTTACAGTTTATTACTATAAAAATAGCATTTTTTTACAGTTTTTTACTGTAAACATAGCAGCATTATACTGTAAAAACAACGTTTGTTTTTACAGTGTACCTGAAGCCTTTTAAAGAGTTAATCTAACTATTTTTGAACGTAGTAGTTTAAATGAGTTGCAGCTGAAAATTGCAGCCGGTTAATTTAAGTTAGATCTCAAATTTCTGCACATCTATCTAGATCAAGCGATCAACTATTTTCCTCTTCAAAACTGACGCATACCACTACTGAAAGAGGTTCCCTTGTTTAAGGGGATTATGCAAGTTGAGAAGAAATCCACAAGCACATATTGAACAATCCCCCCGCATAATCTCCTCAGTACACTCTTTAAAAGAAAAAGGAGGCGATTTTTTTGCTCGATAAGATCACGATTTCTGAGATTTGGGCACCTTGAGGTTAAGCCTCTTAAAAGTGGGTCAAGGGGCCGTCGAAGAGGGAGTAACAGACAGGGAATTCGATGTGCGTTTCGATTATTATCCGATATGTTTTGTCTGCTCTCTCGTAGAATGCTATTTTGTTCGGCTATGACTTCAATACGAGATAGGAATGAAAAAAGGGGATGGGGGGGGGGGCATTGTGCAGACTACGATTTGGGATTTTCTTTTTGACTGGTTTTTAGGAATCCGTTTAGGACCGTTTTTAGATGCTTTAAAGATAAGCTCCCTTTTATTTTAAAAACATTTCAATGCTACTACTGCTTCTTGATGATCCAACCTAATATTTAAGATGAAAGAAGCAAAAAAAGAAAAAAAAAAGGATTATTGTCTGACAAATTAAAGTTTTTGAAATCAAAAATTGCACTCAGATTTTGAAGAATTGCTGCTTCTTTTCCTTTTTTCTTTTCCTTCTTTTCTTTTCTTTTTTTTTTTGATAGGTTCTTCTTTTGAATTTTATTTATATTACAATTTTCTATGCTCTATACTAGGTTGCTCCGTCTTTCTAAAAGTTAAAATTTTGCATAAAATTACTCTTATTTTTTCAGATTTGTTATTCGTACTAAATGTAAAACAAGCGCAAAATAACAATATTTTAAAAGTTTGCATGAAACACTGTTCAAAAAATTAACTTAATCATGGTATTTAGAGATGTGTGCAATTGTAATTTTTAATAAAAGTTACTGTTAAAAATTGCCCCGTTAAAAAAAAAGGAAAATACCTATTTACGAAAAAGCAGACAAAATGAAAATAAAAAATATTTTCCAAATGAATTCCTTTAGATATCTAAAGAAATGCAATTCGTGAGTTAATTATGATTAAAGAAGTAGTTATTTATATCTTAAGTTTTTAAAGTTAAATGCCAAAATTATAAAAAAAAACTAGCAAAAATACCCGGCGTTGTCTGGGCCAGTAAAAATATTGAGAAACAATTTATAATCACTTTTTTTTCCCAAACTAAAAGAACTCAAAACGTACCGCTTTGACGATTTAAAATGTCGCTGAATTTGCGGTAACTGTTTTGGGATACCTAGGATAATTTTTCTCCCCTCCCTACTTTATGAAAATATGCTTAGGTATAATTAAGTCTGTAATTTTTGTCAAAGAAAAATTGTCATTTAATGCTGAGAAAATATCGCTGACCATGAAATGAAGCTAAAAGTTTTTGTCCTAAGTGGTTTCGAAATTACTAGGGAGCATTTGACAATTATTTGTGAGAAAAACACAAATTAATTGTAATTTTAGTTTTGGGGTTTGAATAATTTCGTATGCGGATTAATTTACGCTTTGACGTAAGTTTTAAAAGTTTTTTAATGAACACATACGGAATCGGCAAAAAAAAAAAAAAATTGAACTTTTCTTTAACCATGGAAGTATTATCTCGATGATTAAGATTTTGGCGCAGTCTACAAATATCAGACAACAATCGTTTTATTTTAGTTATATCGTATAATAAGCAAAGTATTATTACATAGTCTTTGGCGCCAAAACTGACGTCAGTGGAAAAAAATACCCATAATCTTAGTTATTATAATATTCTTGCAACAAATTCGGCAAGATACCTGTTCGATTGGATTCCAATAAACCAATTGTAAGTACCTGCCCAGTCAGCACAAACAAATTAAAAAAAAATACCTTAAAATTGTATTTAAAGTTCCATTAAATTGGAAAATAATGAACACAATCCATTTATTAGTTGCCATTCTCTTTACGCGATTACATTACCGATACTCTAAAACACATACTGTTGGCCCCGCTCAAACGAATACTGTCGGTTCCAAGAAATATTATTTGATTAAGCGGAGAATTCGATTAAGCGGAATCTTTAGCATTGCGTCTATGGCATGGGAAATATCCAGTTCCAGGATATTTTATTCGTTTATCCGTTACCCGATTAAGCAGGACCGACAAATTTACGAAACTTGTGAAAATAATATATACAGTGAACAATTTACTAATAAAGGAATACAATTTATTCTAAAAAAATATTTTCACGCAGCAATGCACATTAAAAAACACATTGCTTAAGGATAAATCTGTACCTCAGAACCAGACTAACGTAAGTCCATTTTCGTCATTTTTCAGTAGAGGGGAAAAACGATGTATTTGACAATTGTTTTTCCCCTCTACCGAAAAATGACGAAAATGGACTTACGTTAGTCTGGTTCTGAGGTACAGAAATATTCTACTTACACAACTAAGACTACAAAACGTTTTAAATACAAATCATGGTAAAAGCCTAGATATTCCCTATGAAGCTGGAAAAAAACCTTTATGATTTGACTTGAGAAAAGCCTTGAACATTAAATACGGAAAGAAGAAATGTTGCCCGCAATTTTAGCTTTCGACAGAGAGTTGAGATGATACACTAAATACTGAATTAGTTTGGACAATGCCTTTTGATTTATGAGAAATATGTACCTTAAATTGGAATGAAAAAGGCGCTACCGATCGAACTTTTTTGAATATCGTTATGAATTATAACCTATGTGTTATTCTGATGTATAAGCTATATTATGGTAAAAGTTTCATCAAAATCCATTCAGTAGTTTTTGTGTGAAAGAGGAACAAACATCCATACATCCATACATCCATCCATACAAACTTTCGCATACATAATAGTAGTAAGATAATGACAAGTACAATGAATATCCGTTCAAAAGTAATTGATAGAAGAAAAAGAAGTAAAGAAAATAAGCAAAAAAAAGAAACAAATTAAAAGACAAAAGATAAATACAGATAATCATCGTATTTTTACAAGAGAAGAAAAGCAAATGATAATATTTATTAACAGAGAAGCGATTTTTTTTTCGTCAATAAACTGCGAAAGTTATTCTGACTGGGGTACCTTTGAGGGACATAAAAGTGTCCTTCTCCCACTGCCAAGACACGACATCGTCATGGTGTAAGCTTGGTGGTGGCATCATGGTGATCCACTTGCTATATAACGCATGAACCATGCTACTCGCTACCATTCACAACGTGGATAACAAAAGCTAATATCAAGCCACGGCAAAGTGAAATCAATAAACAATCTTGGTTGCTCAAAGTAAGAGAGAGAGAGAGAGAGAGAGAAAGTTTAAAAAATGAGCGAGTTCACTCCCATACTCCGAACTACCTTCGTGAAAATACAGACTTCATGAAAAGCAGTCGAAGATCGGTCTTTGGCAATCTACAGACAGACTTCCTCTTTACTGTTAGTAAAGGCACTCCAAGTTGAAAAGCAAAACCTTCTGATTTCATTAAACTTAATGCACGTAAAAATTGATAGACTGAGCTTAATCATTAATGAAAATAATCTCAAAATAACATCAAAGAAATATAGCTTAAAATAAAAATCTCATGAAACAAGAAGCATTAATATTGAGCAAGATATACAACTCTAACTCCCAATTTTTTGAAATAGAGTTCCTTTAAAATCCTAGTACGTAACTCACACGGTGTTGAGGATAAACTTTACTTTCTGCAGCAGTGAGGAATTTCAATCAATCTATTTAAAACGGAATATCATAAATAAACCCATTAGCTCAAATCAGTGGCATGTAAATCATCTGCCATGATTAGCATAGCGAGCAAGGGCATGCTCCCGAATCAGCATTACACTCACGCGGTGTTGTTAAGGAATTACTAGTTGTGATAAATCATGAAAAAATTACACGGAAAATTTTGAGTTGAATTATTACTTAAGAAGACCACAGTTAACACTCACGCCAAATTATTGGCATGGCTTTAACCCATTAATGCCTAATGTCCCGTTTTAGGGGCGGTCTAAAAAAGGGTATGAATTTCTTCAAAATGAACATTTAAACAAAATAATAGTGTTCAATTAGTACCTTGGTATTGTTTCAATTCGTTATTAACAGATTGCAGCACATAACTATTATAAAGTGTATTCTGTAGCAGTTTTAACGTAATCTTTATCAAAAATTACATCGTTCACAATCTCAAGAAAAGAAGCTAAGTTTTCAAAGTTATTTCCACCTTCCCAGTTTACGTTAATTGCTTTTTATAGTTCTTCTTATGAAATGTCTGGTTAAATATTATATCGTAGGCAGAAAAAAAAATTCATTAAGAAAAGTATGTACCCTCCGGTGTCTAGCATCCCTTGGTAAGAACGATTTTTCTTTCCTTAATAAAAAAATTATTTTTTACATAATATTTTTTTACTATTTTTCCTGTCCATTAAAAACTGTTTGTAACCAGTATACAAAATATCTTTGGGGAAAAAATGTCAGGCATTAATGGGTTAATAAACATTAAAAAAAAAACAATCTTTGCCTAAAATGCTTAATAAGAATACTGCAATGATTGTTGTTTATACGTTCCTTTCAGGGCCGTATTTAAGGGGTGGGCTTTTAGGGTTCAAACCCCCTCCGAAATTTTTCAAAACTGTTTAAAAAATTCTTTCGTAGTTTCTCTAAAAAAGTTATTATTGCTATTTTATTTTAATTTTCTTACTTATTTTGAAACTGCATTTGGAAAATGAAATAATCATTACTGAATAATTGTACAAATTAAGTGTTTTTTGCTGTAGTATTTATTTTTAATGTAACTATTGTAAACATAATTTCTTAACAATACACTTTTCCTTCAAAGTTTTCATACCACTAAAAAAACTTTTCCTTCAAAGTTTTCATACCACTAAAAAAACACTTAAATTCTTTTTGTAATATCTAAACTCTATATTTAACACATTTCATTGAAAAGATGAGTCATTCTTTTTATATTTTTCATGTTAGTACCCTTTTAACATCCATTATAACAAAAATAAACAGAATATAGAAGATGAAATTAAATTTTATTGACTTCATGAGAAATATGTTGTGTAATGTATATGTAATGAAAACCCTTCCTAGAGATGAAAATGGTCGGAAAAAAACCGGAAATTTTCGGAAAAAAACGTTTTTTTCCGTTTTTTCCGAGAAGGTTTATTTCCATTACGGAAAAATTGAATTTTTCCATTTAATTTTTAAGGAAGAAATGACTAGAAAATTTTTTGTTTGTATAACTGTTAGAAGCGCTAATTTATTGAATCCTGCATTTTGGTTTTCATATAAATCTCCTAAACATCTTGATGCAAAAGCATATAGCCATTATTTTCGGGGTTTTTTTTTCCTTATTTAATTACATTGCAGGTATCAAAGAGCTTTTTTTTTTTTCAATCGTGTACAAAATACTATTTTTTTAGGATAATTGTGAAATTTGGATACTGAAATTGTGCTAAAATGTTCAATTTCTGGGCAACTCCCCCTAATTTTCACTTTTAAAGCGAAAAAAAAAATAAAAAAACTTTTCCAGTTTTTTAAGGGAAAAACTTGAATATTGGCCCTTTTATAAACATTAGTTTTACCGGACAGCACAATTTTTAATTGAAAAAAATTAAAGCAATAAATAAGTACAAAAATTTTTTTAAAAAAATT
>JAXGGA010015331.1:0-29482 GCA_038373865.1 Uloborus plumipes
CGCACCAAGTGACCTTCATCTGTTCCCTGAACTCAGAGTAGCACACTGATGCAAGTGCTTGCGATAGCGCTTCCAAACTGATGTTGAACTCAAAGACGCAGTCACAAATCACTTCCAATCATTGGCGGCAACATTTTATACGGAGGGTATTGGCAAACTTGTTCACAGGTATGAAAAAAGTCTCAATCGTCAAGGTGATTATGAAGAGAAATAACCTGCATGGGACATTACTTTTGATGATAAAATATTTTTTTGTATATTCATCCGACTTTTTTGTACAGTATTCAGAGATTGAGGAAAAAAACCTTGTATTTATCATAAATCTAATAGGTCATCATTTTTATATAAGAATGAACATCCCTTACAAATACAAGCAATTAAAGAATAAGTTGCAAACCCAGACATCACTTACATTTATGACTATGATTAATCAAAATTTTAATATTAAGATCCTTTATAGAATTATATTTTATGAGCAAAACTACAAATTAAAGCACATTCAATACAAAATGTCAGCCATGAATTTAAAACAAAACTTCCTCAAAGGTTTTCTGAATGTTCCTTAAAAGAAGTATGCAATAAAATAATTTATATTCAGTGGCACAAAAAATGAAACATTTCATATATCGCACGCCTAGAAGAATACTGTCACAACTCAAAAACAGAAAAATTTAAGACATGGAAAAGAAATTGATATATTAAAGCAATTAGTAATGGTGCAGTCTATTATACATTAGGTTAGATCATTTCGGCTCATTTGCTTTCATAATGCTTTTAAAATAAACATTTCTTTTTGACTTTTAAATCATGGCTTTGGGTACATCTCTGAACATTCAGAGTTTCGACTTTTTGAGTCGAGACAGTATTCTTCTAGGCGTGCGATATACATACCTGGATGTGATTTATTGGAGCAGCAGATTTTATAGTCCTTTTAGCTTTGCAGGCTGAAAACTTAAAATCCCATAATTCAATGTGGCAGTCTGAAATTTGAAATCAAAGATTAATATTATTGCCATTGAATGCAATTTTATGCATCTTTCATACAGATACTAACTAACCTTTTTGCTTGGGAACAGCTTTAGCAATGCAGATGTGAGATTCGTCGACCATATGCATCGAGAAAAAAGGAGAGTTCTGAACATCAGAAACAGAAAATAGCTCAGAATGTGCTGATTTGAAAGTTTCATGTTTCAAAATCACCCCATCAGACCCTAACACATAAGAACATATGCATTAAAATTATTTGTTAAACTAACAAATTTAGTGATAAACATAAATATTTAATGCAGAAAAAACATGGAACTGACACCATATATATGCATTGGTTGCCTTCCAGCAGGGGAAGAAAACAACAATTGTTGCCAAGTAATAAACAAATGTCAACAAGAGCATGATAAATTTGTCACAAAAAAAACTTTATTAATTCTGTGAGCATTAAATTGTTAGTGCTTTTTTTTAATTGCAAATATTGATATGTGTTAAAATACTTTTTTTTATCTGTCACCTTGATGCAATTTTTCTAAATTAATTGAAAAAAAAAATGGGATAACTGATTACCTTTGGTTTAATTTTATATTTCATACAATATCATGTAAACATAAATATATTTTTTAACCGACTTCAACAAAGGAGGAGGTTATACAATTCGTCGGAGAAATTTTTTTTTTCGGTATGTTACAAGATTACTCGAAGACGCCTGGACCGATTTCAAAAATTCTTTTTTTGTTAGAAAGGTCTTTCTTTCCGATTGGTCCCATCCTCTCGTGGTCCGGGTTCGATAACGGGAACCTGCAGAAATCGTTCGAAAAAGAAATTGGGGTCACAGTAATCGTAATAATGACCATTTTGAACGCCAGGCTTCTCTGAATTGCATAATGAAATTCCCTTCTATGGTCTTTTTGAAAATTTTAAACCGAGTATCTTTCTATGTCCTGCTTTTTTCTCCTGAACTCCAACGAACTGAAAGTCGTACCAGGTACTGATTGATTTGTAACATTTCAGGTTTTATTAGTCTTAATTTACATAAGGTTTGATAAAAGAATTCTGAAGAAAGTGAGGAAAATCTCCAAATTTTTCCTCAAATTTAAAGCGATTTGTCCTAAATGATTAAATATGAAATCCATTGTTACAGAACGTGATTGATATGAAACAGTTATTATAATAATCATGAAAATTTTAAATGAAGGCTTAACTGAAGCAAACATGAAACTCATTAGCGGGCCACGTATATGTAATACGTCGTGAAATTTTATGAACTGCGAGAATCTAGTGTTGTTTTGAAGTATAAATTAGTTGAAAAGTCGTTAATATTTAGCCTTTAATTAAACTAGTACACAAATAAATACCAGAGAATAACAAGGATTATTTTTTAGTGTCAATGGCTTAATATTTTAGAAGCGTTGATACAATCTTTCTTTTTTTTTTCTTACATAGTTTCTTTTAAGAAACATTTACTTAAGAAAATTAGGTGAAGTTATGCAATGGAAACATTACCTTATTTTATATGAACAAGTACACTAAAAAGAATAAAATAAAAATATTTTTGAAAAAAAAAATTGAACCGACTTTGGAACTTCACACGGCAAGTGCTCTAAAAAGTGAAAAATAATTTTATTCTTTGAACACCATCGATACTACATTTAAACATAAGTTTTGAAGTCGGCGCAAAAACTATAGGTAAAATGATGTTTACTATATTTTGCCAACATTTTCCGAGAAATCATTGAAAACTGAGAGCTGAATATTTGTACCATTACATAAATATGTATTTTTCAATGAATGCGAATGCGAATAAAGAGCCTGGATTCATTTAAATTTATATTTATAGTTTCGAATGATTCTATTTAGCTGTTTTGCGCCGACTTCAAAACTTATGTTTAAATGTAGTATCGATGGTGTTCAAAGAATAAAATTATTTTTCACTTTTTAGAGCACTTGCCGTGTGAAGTTCCAAAGTCGGTTCAATTTTTTTTTTTCAAAAATATTTTTATTGTTATTATTATAATCATCATTATTTTAAATTCTGCTGTTATTACTCTATTGCTCAAATCTTTATAAGAATTTGACCTACCCCAAAACATTTAGGCGACTATTTTTTACATGATTTTGCTTCCTTAAATTTAACTGATTTTTCATTATTTTAGCTTAATTTATGTATTTCAAACTGTTTCTGACCTCTTTTTTTTTTTTTTTTTTTTATAAATTTTTGCTGCTTTAGTCATGTTTTAATTTTTGATTTGGTACTTTGGTTTGAACCAGGTGACCACCCAACTTGTGAACTTGTCAGGCAAAATTGAAATTCACCAAGGAAATGCCCATTAAACCTCATTTATAACAAAAAGAAATAATAATAAAATAAAAAAATCTAAATGAATAAATAAATAAACAAAATAAATAATCTCAACAACAGAACAATACACAAAATAAAAATTGCAAACTAGATGCTAAATTTGAATTGTGGTGGTAAAAGTCTAAATCACAAAAGAAAATAATGGAGTTTTATGTTTTGGAAAATGTATCAACAAGCAAGTAAAGCTATCGTGTGATTCAGATGAACATTGAAAAAGTAGTTAACCAAGAAAAAACATCAAAATTCACTACAGCCCTCCCAAACCCTTGGTGCCACTGCAACTAACAGATACAAAATGCAGTACTGAACAGTGTGCTGATGTCAGATGCAAGAAAAAATTGCAACTATCCGAATTCAATGACTGAAATCTATGTTTGGCATTGCAACACAAAACATGAGGACACAGAAAGTACATAAAATGTAATATATTTTTAAAACAACTATAGCACAATAATCAAAATGGCAGCTTGAAAATGGGCAAAGTAGAAGCATTAAATCATTTTAAAATCCCAAATGTTTGACAATAGCACTTTAGTGTATTGTATTATTTTATACCTTTAAAGAAATATCTTACATGAATGGAAAAAAAAGCATACAGGTGACAAAATCCGTTTGTAAAATTTATTGCAAGTAGTTAGTTGTAATCTGAAAAAATACTTACATAAGGTAAAAAACGTTGAATCACCAACGTTTTTTTCTGAATTATTCAAGCACCAACTCTTCAAAGTGAAGTCACTGTGTAAGATGTCTTGTTCAAAAAATGAAGAAACTGTGGAATCTTCATTAATTTTAAAGCTATGCAATTTAAATTTCTTGGTCTAGTAAGGAAAAGAGAGAGAGAAACTGAATGGTGAAATATTAAAAATAATTCTATGTAATTTAAATATTGAACACAATGTAAAAACTACTATAATAAGCAAAAGAATAAAAAATGTTTAAATATTTTATCTGGCAGATGTTTTTAAGTTAAAACACTGAATTTTTCTGAATGCTTTTAGCTATCATCACTTTCTGACCCTGAATATACTATTTTAACCAACCTCAATATATCTTTTTGGAAACTTTACTAGGCTTTGTAAGAGAGCCGTGGCCCTTGCTCTGGAGTTGTCACTACACAACCAATAACCTGCATTCAGGGTTCGCGTTTACCCGCTATAGCGGGTTTTTTACGCAAATTCTCGTAGAACGGACACAACATTCACGCAGTTTCGGGTCCCTGGGACCAAAAAATATTAGTTTATGCCAGGAGAAAAAAAAATCGATCAAAAAGTTATTTCGGACCCGTGAATCGGAAAACTGAAAACTGGAGCTGATTTCATGCTGTATATAATTGAATTTTTACAATCATGAAAAGAGAGGAAAGAATAAAAGAAACCCAGCCTTATCAGCTAACTCAATGACCCCCTATTGTGTTGCCAGGCAATCCTAGTTCTAAGAACCGGGTCGGACACAGCTGTGACTTAGAGATGTCAATCACTCCCCGCCCTATTCTTAAAAGCCATGGCATTGCACATGTTGTCCCATTGTCCTCCCATTCTTTTCTTGGTATTGAATAGTAAACATCACACAAGTACGAATTTTTCGTAATATTTTAGATCTTTTTTGTCCGTTTTTCGTTAGCACGTGGAAAATAGGCTTAGTTAATTTTGGCACATTTTTACTGATCGGGCACTAATTGGGCAGCAATCTTTAAGCATCTGTTTCTGGTTAGTTATTTTTCAGAAAATTTCCTAAATAGCCGCTAGTGCAAACCCTACAGAGCTAAAATACAGTGATATTTTCCCCCTTGGGCTCATTCCCCCCCCCCCTCCGCCCCCGCCCGAAATAAAAAGGCGTTTGAAACATATTTTCTGCTTGAAATTTAACTATATATTCCTCCACAGAATATTTAGTTTCGTTTTGCTTTACATGTTTTACTTTATCATTCCATATGATTTGTTTACAGATGTTTTCAATAAACTAATTAACGTAATTAAAAACATTCTGAAGACATAATTGCTTTTCTAGCCACAAAGAATTTTTTTTTTTAACCTTTACACAAAAATCAAATGCTGATTTTAAATCTTAAAAAAAGCAGAAGATTAAAATCATGGATTTATCATTGTCTTTGTTCATTGCTAGAAAAACTTGCTTCTTTGAATACAGCTTCTTGTGTCACTGTGTTTGACAGTACTTACAACTTGTATTACATTGATGTCATGAATTCAAACATGTCCAATACCAGAAATTCAATTAAAAACCTCTTTATTTTGTGTCTTAATACGACTAATATTAAGCCCAATGTTAAAAAAAATTAAAGGTGCAATCTAAGCTATCTCATTGTAGCATCAATGGTTTTTTTTATGCTTAAAAAACCATTGTAGCATCAATGGTTTTTTAACATAAATGGTTTTATTATGTCATTGTAGCACCAATGGTCTGAAAATTCGTCAATTTAATACTTGAAATTAATGGATTATTGTGCATTTTCAGATAAATTTTAAACATGTTTAAACTAATATTAGTTCGCTGAGTCTAGTTAAAAAAATAATACTGACAGTTAAATTATACCTGCTAATTTTAAATTTCATTTATTTTTTAGTAAGTTTTATTTCTTTATTTTTTGCAAAGAGTAAAAATAAGGAACATATTGTACAATTTTATATATATTATCTAAAAATGGAGTGCAAAATAGGCTGTGTCCTCCACCCCTTCTGAAGTGACCCTGAACAGAATCAATCTTTTGTAGCCTGGTGTTTCAAAAAGGTTGTGTGCATCCCTGCCGTAAATATCATTAAACAACAATCTTTTTTCAAGAAAAGTTCGGAAGTGGCAATAGAAAAGCAAATTGATAAAGAAATGAGGACAGTATACTGGCTTGCCAAAGAGCTACCAAAACAAATTTTAGTCACTAATTGAATTGAATTAATATTGATCTCAAAAACTAAAAGAACAACTCCTTTCTAAGTATACTTTAATCATTCACCAAGTTCACTTGTTTTCCATTCAAAAGTATGCACACAATTAGTAAATTTTATTCTAAGGAAACATAGATGCAATGCATTTACAACATTTGTATTTTAATAATAATGTTATTTTATTCAAATATTTCGGGACTCATTTTTTTCATCAAAGGACCCACTTTTTTTTCATTAATGGGTCCATGGGACCCAGGTAGAAATTAGTTCAGCGCGAACACTGCTGCATTTACTGCATTTAATTCGCAAATGAGGTTGGAGGAAATTTTAATAAGAAACGTTGATTATTTTACAGCTTTTTGATTGATATCATCAATCATAGTCCTTTGCAATCACAGAGATTTTGATTTGAAGCAAGTTCTTGATTTTTGATTTAAAGCAGAAAGTAAAAAAGAAAATAAGACCAACATCTCTGTTGACTACATTTAGTTTGCAAATAATGTAGGAATTTATTGAGGTTCATATTTTCATTATCACCCCCCCCCTCCCCCATTATTCTGTGTTGATTATTTTTTCAAAGCTAACTTCTAATAAAAGGGAGTACGAACATTCCAGAGCAGTTAATAACCCCTATTATGTAATAGTGAAATGAAAGAAAGGGGCAGGGTCTTCACTGAGTCAAGTACTGTGATCAGAGGTCTATCATACTAGAATGTTGCAGTGGGAGAGGGGAGAAGGGATTACCTGAAATATTTGGCCTTTTATCGTAAAAATAATACAAGTGAAATGAAAATTGCTTTCTAAACACATTTTGTTTTGATGAGTTCTCTCAAAACCTAACACCCCCTCCCAATTACAACCCCTGGGTGACCTTGTTATTGTGCTGGATTCATCAAGCTCACCTTGAATCCAGTTTTACTCCTATTCTGGAATGCTGGTGAGTCGTGAAAAGAATCAACTATGGCAATCTAGTAGGTTGTTGTTTAGAATAAAGTTTTGCATGAGTTTTATTCTCTTTATAGAGTTAATGGGACAAAATGCAAGAGTCATCCTTACTACAAATCAAAAGAAGGAAATAATTATTAAATTGGCAATAGGCATGAAATAAACTTATATGAGATAAATATGTGATTGGACTGAAAAAGATAAACCTAAAAAGTTTCTTATGTAAGTATATGGATAAAAATAATACATCATAAAACACATTCATTCTGAAATTATAGGGCTTGAAAATATCTAAAACATAAAACATGTATTTAAAATTTACGAAAGATAGCTTACCTTTTCAAAGTACCCTAAACAAAATATGTGTAGAATGTCGTTGTGGTGAATTGCTTCAGCCCATATCATTTTCTCAATTGGATTCCAAGTAGGTAATTCTAATGGATCTGCATTTGTATCAGTGTCACAAATTTGCTTGATATGACAGGAGTTGAAAAGAATAACTGGACTTCCTCCAGGAACAATGAAAACAGTAAAAACAGATTCCTGAAACTTTATTTAAAAAAAGTCACATTTTGGTAAAAAATCATACAAAAAAATAATTTTTCAGTTTAGAAATGCATCATATAATGTGGAACTATAGGCCTCAGCTTCCTCTGTTTGTGATGCTTTAAAAAAATACAGTGCCCACCGCTAATAAAATCTCTGGATGAAAAAATCAGCCGTTTATAAAATCAAATCTGGAAGAACAGAATCATTAACTATATCAAAACATGTTAAAACCATCCTTTATTAAAATCATTAGCGCCATTTTATAAAATCAAGCTTTCGGAGAGTATATGTTAAAAACAGGGTGGAAGAAAAGAAAACAAGCTTTTTCGCGCCTGAATAAAAGCAAAATTTTCTTTCTCCTCAAGATTTAAAAGATAAAAAATTCCACATGAACAAAAAAAAAAAGCAAAGCAGTAGGTGCGGATTAAACATTTGGAGGAGGGGGGGGGTGATAAAGAGAAAAGAATGAAGCAACCACGGGATATATGATTCCGGCGCCAATCAAATTAGTTGGCACCTACTGTATCCACTCGCAGACCAGACCAGTCTCAACAATTCTCAAACAACAATAAGTCAATATTTAAAACCCTTGTGTAATTAAAAAAATGTACTTTATGCATACACGTCGAATTGTGTTTTAATTAACTTTAAAATATAGATAATAGTAATTAATTTATTTTTTATTTTGTTTAACACTAGAACCGCGGAAGGGGTCAATTTGACCCAAAGCGAAGTTTAATTTACACCCGTGCTAAAAGAATGAATTGAAGAAACAATTCCTTTTATGACTTTTAATAATTTGAGGTAAAGATTATTTTTCCAGATTTAAAAACTCGTGGCATTATTATTTTTTCAGTTATTAGCACTTATACCTAGAACTGTGGTGTGGGTCAATATGACCCTCAAGAAAGATTGAAGCACAAATGGTTAAAAACGTACATTTTTTCGTAAGCAACTGTTATATATTTCTACCTCACCTAAGAGTTTTTGAAAAGGAGTACATAGGCAGTCATTTAGCGGAAGGAGGGTTGGCGGGGTAATTTCTACCCCCCCCCCCTTTCTAATTTTGAAAAATTGATGTTTTACATATAATTCGGAGTTGTTTTCAGATATGATTTGCATTTAGCACGCACCCTCCCCCCCTTAAAAAATTACAAATGGTTGGGGGGGGGGGATTCCACAGCCAATTCCCTGGGACTAAAACAGAAGCATTTTGATTGGTTGATCATGAGCACTGTGATTGGTTTGAAACTCAGACTACGTTTGAACGCGATAAAAAAATAAAAAGGGAAATATTTTAATCTGTACATAAATACTTCCGTAAAAAAAGTGTCTAGAACGCTATAAAAGCTTCAAAACAAATAATCTCTGAAGTGCTTAGAAGTTCATAGGAATGATGGGACTGTTTTGATGTTGAGAAGTTGAAAGTAAAGATTACTGGTAATGCTCTATAGCAAGTACTGTTCTTTCTCACCATAAAATTACGTCGACTTATTGAACTTAAAAAAAATGTTTCAAGAACAAATAAACGTACGGAAAGAATTTTATTTTAAAAACAAATCAGCAATAACATTTAAAGCGCCAAAATAGTAAGTTGACAAAGAGAAGAGTTTTGAACTTTTTTTAAATTGGAGCAAAGTATACGATTTGGGAACAAAGAAGGGGTTCAACACCCAATACTAAACTCAGCATTATCCACAACAGTTCATAAGTGTTTCTAGTCTTGTTATAAAGAAATTGATATTGAAGTACATAGGGAAATGTACGGAAGATGAAACATATCGGCAGCTGAATATCATGGAAGTGAAGCGAAAAGCATCGCGTAAGAGCACAAGCACCGAGAATAACTGTGGTCTAGTTAAACCAATAAGTAAAATTAGAAGAAAAAATACTTTCGTACCAATTTTTGACGTACCTAAAAAAATTCTTGCTAAAAACCTTCAACTTCATATCTTGAGGCCAAAAGGAATGCAGACCTTATTTTTTCCAGAATGAAATCTAAGAAACTTTTACGCTTTGACATGAAATGGGAGCAGCTTTTATGTAATATTTTACACCTTGATGGTAATCTATTATTTGGCTTTATGTAACACGATAGCTGAAAAATTTGCTAGTAGGCACCACTTCAAGACTTGAATGGAAAGTCATAAGAAAAGTTTGCTTTTTCTCATTAAAAAATAAATAAATTAATAAATATAATATAGCAACCTAGTGTGTGAAGTGTGACGCAACAAAGCCACAAATGAAAATGACTGACAATCGCAAATTAAATGCTAATAAGACAGATTCCAAAGTCCAAATTTTAGAAATAAAACTGTAGATATCTGTTCAAAGTAAAAAGTTCTTATTTGTGCAAAGTATACAAAGCATACTTTTACGTTTTATTCACAATTCATTATTTAAACTGTGGCTTATTTTTTAAACTACAACTAACTGAGAAAACTTATTATTAATATTTTTAAATACACTGCTCGACATTGAAAATGCAACACCAAGAAGGAGTGGTCAGAAATTCATGCAAATTTTACCGTGAACGTACGTCACTGAGTTATGCAAATGATATGAAATGCGCAGCTCTCCGACGCACGTGAAGTAAGATATAAGAGAATGAAGTTGAAAAGTGGGCTATGTTCATGTTGGTTTTTCTGCCAGACTAATTATCGGAGAAATTTGGTTTTTGTCTCGAAGGATACGTGTGATAGGAGGAAATGCCACACCGTCCTCAACAAAGACACTTCCAGCATATAGACGACTTTACAAGGGGTATGGTGATTTGACTGAGAAGGGGAGGTTGGTCCATACGTCAAATTGCAGCTGATACCCACATGGATGCAAGCACTGTGCATCGGCTGTGTCGGAGATGGTTGGAAAGAGGAAATGTAGCCACATTGAGGGGTGCAGGTGCAGCCAGAGTGACGTCAGACCGCTTGGATCGACGGATTCACCGACAAGCTGTGGCGGACCCGCAAGTCACTTGTACGTCGATTCTGCAGCACGTGCAAGGTACTCTGGATGTTCCTGTGTCGACCAGAACCATTTCCTGTTGACTGGTTGCACGTGGCCTGCAATCACGGGGCCCGCTAAGAAGACTGCCATTGACCTCACAGCACAGACTTCAACGTTTGGAATGGTGCCGGACCAGAGCGACGTGGATGGCAGAATGGCAAACCGTAGTGTTCTCAGATGAATCCCGCTTCTGTTTGTCCAGCGATAGTCATCGCATACGTGTGTGGCGTCGACGTGGAGAAAGATCGAATCCGGCAGTAACTGTGGAACGCCCCACAGCGCGACAACGTGGCATAATGGTTTGGGGCGCTATTGCATACAATTCCGTATCACCTCTAGTTCGTATTCGGGGCACTATGACGGCCCAACGATATGTAGATAATGTACTGCGGCCGGTGGCAATCCCCTACCTTCAGGGTCTGCCAAATGCAATTTTTCAACAGGATAACGCCCGGCCTCACAGTGCTCGAATCAGCCAACATGCTCTACGAGGTGTACAGATGCTTTCCTGGCCACCATACTCTCCTGACTTGTCACCAATCGAACATGTGTGGGACGTGATTGGACGCCATTTGCAGAACCTGTCACTGCCTCGTTCAGAGGACGAACTGTGGCAAATGGTTGAAAGGGAATGGAGTGCCATCCCTCAGGACACCATCCGCAGGCTTATTGACTCCATGCCTAGACGTGTTTCTTCGTGCATCGCTGTCTGCGGTGGTCCTACTTCTTACTGAGCCGACGCCGTCATCGCTCTAAATTTTGCTTTTTTATTTTGAAATAAATATCACTTATTGTTCTATGCTGTCTCTGTCTTCTTACCAAATTTCATCAATTTCTGACCACTCCTTCTTGGTGTTGCATTTTCAATGTCGAGCAGTGTATAAGCAGCCAAAAAATCCTTTTCAACTACCCCCAAGTTAATTACGACGAGTTTTCTCGTGACGTCTGTATATACGTATGTGCGTATGTATGTATGTGGGTCGCATAACTCACAAACTATGTGCCGTAGAAGCTTCTAGCTTGGTATGTAGGCTCTGAGGATGGTCTAGTTGTGCACCTCCCCTTGTGGTTGCATTCGAATGCTCCCAAGGGGGTGTTTTACACATGTTTTGGGGTAAATCAGTGTTAATTTCAATGCAGATAAATTGGCATGACCACTTGGCGATATATCGCCAAGCTTTTGGTCGCCAAGTGTTTGACGCCAAGTTGGCGACAAATTTGGCAAAAAAACGTATTTTTTGATTTTGGATTCAATTTGGCGCTAGTGGCGATATTTTGCGAAAAATCCACTGAATGATTTTAAAATCGGCGATATTTAGAAAATGAATCACTGTAAAACATTTGTTTTGCATTGTTTCGCGGCAAACTATGGGCATAAATGTTCGAATTGCTATCTTGCTCACTCCTAGCACTATTTTAACACTAAGGCATCTACAAAGAAATGTACACGTAAAAGGAAGTAGTGTGTCACCCGTACCAGATTTTTGGGAAATGTCTGTCTGTGTGTATCTGTGTGTGAGTCTGTATGTGTGTGACCAGTTTTTGTGTCCGCGCTAGAGCAAAAACTACTGCATGAAATCGAACAAAAATTTTTGCATATATGTACCACCATGTGAACTGGTGCACCTGACTTTTTTTTAGCGAATTCCTCCAGGGGATCCCCCACGGGGATCTTTAACATAGTGTCTATGACACGGTTTCAAGATGTTTTATTTGTACAAGCGGGGTATCGGTTTATCTGCTACCCGATTAAGCGGGGACGACAGTATATATATATATATATATATATATATATATATATATATATATATATATATATATATATATATATATTTATATGAATATATATTTGGAGAGGAAAAAAAAATGACAGTATTTTGCTTGTTGACAAATAGAAACTAGCAAATATATAGACATTTTAAATTATCGAGTTTGCTTTCCTTGACTGCCAATGGCATCAGTTTTCAATCACATAACTAAAGGCTTAGCCACATTTGATAAAAATGTTAAGTTCTGTATAACATGGAAGTTCTAAACACATTTCATTAGATGCAGAAAACTTTTATCTTTCTTTTTTGTACTATTGTTTTAAATTTTTCAGTATGTTTTCACTGCGAAAATCAGGAAAAACATGTTAATGATTTTTAATTAAAACCTTTGTTAATTAATGTCATCCGAAGAAGTAGCCTAGCTAAGAACATTCTCTTTAAACTCTCCTATCAAACAAAAAAAGAAGAAAAAAAAAAACAATCAAAATTTACTGATCAATACTTAGTGGTTTATATTTAATTTTCAAAAAAGTAATATAATTTTATCAGAGACCACAGCACTTAAATTTTTTTTTATCAACACTCGTATCAGCAAAATTAGGGGTTTGTATCAGATTTGGAGCAGCAAAATAATCATTTGTATCAGCTTTGTATCAGCAAAATTAAGGGTTTGTATTAAATTTGGAGCAGCAAAATAATCATTCATATCAAATGTGTGTACTTTATCAGATTTGAAGCATGAAAATTAATTTATCAGTTTCGCGTTAAACTAATACAGAAACAGTAGCATCATTTCTAGTATTTATTTTATATCTTTGTTTGGGAAAAAAATGATGCAAACAAATTTAAAAAAGAAAAAAGTATTTTAACATCAATATATTCTAATGTCATTATTTTTGTTGCTTTATTTATATGCTTAATTCAACTTTAGAAAAACTGTATTTCAATACCATGAAGTTTAAATGTTTATCATTAAACATCATTTCAAATGTAAAAAATATAGTTTTTAAAAACATGAAACTTTTTAGTCATATATCACTTAATTGCATTAAAGTTAAAATATAAGTGAAAGCTTACTTTTAGGAACAATCCATTAAAACAAAAGTTACCTATATTATGTATTCCTTGTAACATATACACAAAAAGGAACTATTGCAAATAAAAAATATTTATTTACAAAGTTTAACTTTTACATTTTTTTTTCTTACATTTAATCGTTAGCTCAGTCATTTTTTTCCTATTTTTTTCAAGTTTAGCTAATGTATTTGTAATTCTTATATTAGCTTCGTTTAGTAGAATCTCTCCATTTTCTATCATACTCATATCTTTTTTTTAAGGCTTGATTTTATTGTCTCTTGAGCTGTAGTCAACATTTTTTGAGAATTTTTGAGTTTTTTATTTAAATCAACTTCATTCTTTTTCAGGATGTCTTCTTCATTTACTTCGGCTAACTGAGCTTTTCTTTTATTGTTGCTACTTTCCGCAGTTCGTTAACGCTCCTTTTTCTTCTGATATGCATTTTTTACATGTTTTATGACATTTTTATCCACAGAAAATTTTTTTATATCCTTGTCACAATATTTTTCCAAATGAGATTTGATTGATCTTATTCCATTGATGCTTTTTATGGATAGATTATAACAATTTTGTATTGAATGTTTATTTACACTGAAACCTCGTTCAACATCTGCATTTCCATGTGGCAAGCAGATGACAGCTTTCACAAGTTTTGCTATTAACTTATATTTGGCATGTCCCATTGCATCTTGAATGCGAAAGATCCTTGCCCAATACTCATCAATTGTGAGAAGGTTAGAAGTGTTAGTGGACAATTCTTCCTCAACATCACTCTCATTATATCTCTCATTATATCCACTCGCAAGTAGAGGATAAGCCACACTTATCCTCTACCTGCCTTTTGCCTTGCAGGAGAAACACCCACACCAGATTAAATACCACACCGCGTGGAACTCGGAGCACAATCCTTCAATCAGAGCGAAACAAGTTGAAAGTCGGTCACTTCGGAGCACGCGATGTTACGTCACATCCTTCGACCGCGCGTGCGACGCACAATGGCACAGCTCACTTCGCTTCGCCACGAGGGAAAAGTAACATGCAGTGGAGTTCGCAAACATTTCCGATCGGCGGAAGGGGAAGATCGGCGGTTTGGCACAGGAAAATATGAAAACAACACTTTTGTATCACTTCGTATCAGATATTTCAATTGGCGCAGTTTTGAGCAATTGGCGCAGCGCTGTGGTCCCTGTTTTATACAAAAAACACCAAGAAATGTTTGCTGGAGTTGTGTTTCCTGTGTAATGAAACCATTTAAGAAAAATAAAATGGAGTTCACTGAAAAATATTGCAATAACTTACCTTTATTTTAGGAGCTTTTTTTAAGGAATCAACATTGGGAGACCACTTGATTAGAGTCTAAAGAAAAACATAAAACATACAATCAACAATATAAAGAAATTTTTATTAAAAACTGTTATAGAAATACATGTATGTGTATAAATATGACAGTTAGCGTGAAAAGATACCTTTTAACTTAGAATATGAGTAACATCCAAACAATTATAATAATAATAAAAATCAATATGCATTTGAAAATCAATATGCATTTGAAGATCTTTGAAATTCAGACATTTTTAAACAATCACAAAACAGGGTTCATACTCATTTTTAACAATGAAAATTAAGGACTTTTTAAGGACTCTCAAAAATTTTTAAGGACTCATAGGAAAATATTTAAATAGCTTTAGGAACACAATTTCAAAGTACTCGATTTACGAGTATATAATGTTTTTAAAATGCAGAGAGATTTGCAATAGACTCTGATTCAACTGACAATGAATGATTATGAGCTATTCAAGTGGCTACCATTTTGAATAGCTTTTAAACAATTGGCCTTAAACATAACCTGGCATTATACTTAATGATTACACTTATCCCAATAGCTTCAGTGTTTAGGAGCACCTTTTGGAACAGAAAAATTGCCACTTTGGAGCAGTCAAATGTGCTTTTGAAGCAGCTCCGTTAATATCAATTAATGATCCAATATAAAGCAATAACTGTACAAGGTTTCAGAAATTTGTAACTAATGTTTTGAAGAATTTCACTGAAAATTACTTCGCAAATTTTTACTTAACTGTACATGCAATTATACTTCAGAAAATTATTCAAAACTCATGAACATGTCACATTGTTTCTAAATTTAATTCTAAAAACAGATTTTTTTTTTTTACAAACGTTTTAGCGTCAAAAATGCTCAGGTCAAAAAATAACCTATTTAGAAATAAAATATGCAACTAATTGCATAAGAGCTGAAAGTTGTTTTGATCATCCTTTTTCTTAGCTTATGCAAATTTAAAAAAATATGTCTTTAAAAAAAGCCACTAAAACTACACAAGAGTTTCATTAAATAAATGTTAATAATGATAACTTGATCAAAATTATCTTTCAGCTGAAGGGAATTGAAACAAATGGCTGGTGTTCGCAAATTTTACAAAAGTTTTCTCAGACGAAAGTTTTAAAAAAAAAGGAATTTTTAATTTGGATGAAAAATAATACGAAAGAGTTTGAGTTTAAGCTTTATAGACCACTGAGAAATAATTTAAAAGCTGAAGTTTCAATTCCCGTAAAGGATGCAAAAAGATTGCACGCACACACCCTGACGCTATTTTCCGACATTTTAAGATTTTAAAACATTGAGATTACAACAAAAATAAAAATATAGACATTTAAACCAACGATTTCGGTGATAAATAAATAATAAAAAGGCGATTTCAACAACGAAAGCGTTTTGGCGCAGCTTGAGAGCAAAATAAGCACAAAAATGCGTTTTGGAGCACTTTGGAGCAGGTGGCATTCGGAGGCGCACATCGGCGCAATTGGAGCAGCTTTGGGATCAATGTGATGATAGCCTCTACAAATGAACATGAAAGTTTTTTTTAATTAAGGAAAATTTTCCAAAATTAAGGCCTTTTTAAGGTTTTTTTAGGGACCTTAATTTTGCTCGATAAAATTAAGGGTTTTTTAAGGAAGTACGAACCCTGCAAAACAGTTATTACAGTTGCAAACCTGCCATCTACAAAGATTTAAAATTTAAAAGGTTTTTCTAAAAAATTTAGAAGAAGTGTGGAATGGTAAAAATATCTTAATGGCGGAGTACAGATCATCATTGATTAAAAAAAAAAAAAAAAACACTTATTCTTGACTGAGTACGACTAATTAGTTTCTTTGAACGTTAAATGAACTCTCAGAACAAAATTACTTCTATATAGGAAAATGCATAATTTGTTTTTATCAATATTTGTTAAAACAAAAGCATTTTATATATTTATCTTAAACTAGCAAAAATACCCGGCGTTGCCTGGGCCAGTAATAATTTATAGAAACAAGTTATACTCACCTTCGGGTTTTTATTCCTGAACTGAAAGAACTCAAAACACACCACTTTGACGATTTTTAAAATGTCACCAAATTTGCGGTAACTGTTTAGGGATACCTAGGATAATTTCGCTCCCCTCCCTACTTTATGAAAATACATTAAGTATTATTATGTCACTAATTTTTGTCTCAGAGAAATAGTCATCAAATGCTGAGATACTATTGCTGACCATAAAGTGAAGCTAAAAGTTTTTATCCTCAATGGTTGCGAAATTAATAGGGAACATTTCCCAATTATGTGCGCAAAAACGCAAATTAATGGTAATGTAGTCTTGTTTAAGGGTTTGATCAATTTAGTATGCAGATCACCTTACGTTTTGATATAATTTTAAAAAGGTTTTTATTGGATACATACAGAATCGGCCCAACAAAAGAAAAAAAAACTGAACTTTTCAAATGTGGGAGTATTATTTCGACGATTAAGATTTTGCCCCAGACGATAAATATCCGACAATAATCGTTTTATTTTGGTTGCGTAGTGTAAAAAAAGTATTATTGAGTAGTCTTTGGCAAAAAAACAGGCGTCAGTTGAAAAAATCGCCGAGCATCTCAGTTATTAAAATTTTGCATTTAGCATTTAGCACCCCAGAGACACCAGTACCTTCCAATTTGCTTGTATTACCGGGTTATTAAAACCTTGCAACAAATCTGGCAAAATTCCTGTTCAATTGGATACTAAGTAACTGCTCAGTTGTAAATACCCCCAGAAAGTGCCAAATCAACGAAAACAAATTTAAGAAATGCTGAAAAGTTGTATTTAAAGCTCCATCAAATTGAAAAATAATGAACCTAATTTATTTATTAGTTGCCAATCTCATATAGCGATTACGTTACCAATACTCTAAAACAGTGGTTCTCAACGGGGGGCGATACCGCCCCCCGGTGGGCGGTGAGAAGATGCTGAGGGGCGGTGAACATATTTTGGGCAGTAGGGGGGCGGTGGATATATTTTGGGTGGTAAGGGGGCGATAGGTTTATTTTGAAATGTGTTTGCGAGGGTATGTTTTGGGCAGAAGTGGGAGGTAATCCTCTTTTCTTACTTCACCAAGGATGGCTTTAAAATTTATTTGCTGGGATGTCTCAGCCTGAACCCTGATCCTTGTCTTTACGTTCTCAAAGATCAATGGCACAGCCTTGGTAAGGACCTGGATAGGGGTCATACCCGTCTCCATGAAGCAACAAAATTGGTTGTAGAAACCCCATGCAAGGACCTAAATTTGCGTTTTTTGACCAATAATTTCAAAAAAATTTCGACGCCCCCCCCCCCCTCCATGAAAATTTTTAGGCTATGTAATGTCAAAGATAGCTTAAAATTCGCCAATAGCAGTTCAATTTCCAAAAAGCTTCTGAAGGTCGGTCCCCACTTTAATAGTGCAACAGTCTAAAATAGTGTCCTTATGTAATCCATTTGGAAAATTGTTAGAGGAAGAGGCCTGATTCCCTCCCCTCTCCGCTCACCTAACTTATATACCCAAAACTCCTCTCCCTAACGTAACTACACATAGCTTACGATTTTGTTTTTAGACATTTCTGTTAAAACGCTCTCGAAACCTTCATTCTTGAACACAGCCTAATGGTTTTAAAAAATGATTACGAGAGAAATTCTTGAACTTCCAGCCTGCTCTTTCCACAAACGTGACCAAACCGAGTTTAAAATTGCGCTTAAAGAGATTAGTTTCTAAAAAAATCTAGAAGAAAGCCACCTGACTTGACCGACATTTTGTGTCGTTAGAGCATCGCCCTAACAGCACCAGAGTACAATGAGAAAAAAATTCCGTTCAAAACTCCCCATCCTTTACCATTCCCTCAACATTAACAAAAATAGTTTAATTTTAAGTTTTTAAGATTTCAACTTCAGAAAGGAGGACGCTCTGACCCCCTAACAAGACTAAAATTAACCTTATTTTTGAATATTTTACATTCAAATTTGAAAAAAAAAAAAAAAAAAAAAAACTATAAGGGAGCTTTTTTCCCTTGTTACTCAAAAAGAATTTCTCTGACTTGAACTTATCTTGAAATTTATAATATTAACTTATTTCATTTATTTTCCTCCAATTAAAACTTGCAAGTCTTTGTCCCACATGAGAAAAATCGAAAGTCCGGCTTTGTTATTGCCCATCCGCAGTAAAGTGCTATATCCATATGTAATAAATGAGGGATTTGTATTGCATAGTTGCAAGTAAATAAGAACAATACGGTTTGGGATTGGCCCGTTTGGGGGGAAAATTTGAACGTAGTCTATTTATCAAAATATATGGGTTTTCAAATAAAAATGGTGAAAACAACGCATTTTTATTTCAAGCAGTTTTTTTTTTCTTAATTACGTTCAAAATGGGTCACTCATTTAATGGAACCATTCTAGGCACTTGGTTGATTCTATGACGCAGGTTTTTAGAGCAAAAAATTGCCAGCTGTTTTGAAATTCTATTTTATAAAGTATTAAAAACTTTTGAAGCATAAGTTTTTTTACTCTATAGATATTTTCAACTCTCTATTTGAGCAAAATTATAGAGTTAAACCTGTCAAAAAAAACTGCTTTACCTCCTCCCCCTCTTCCAGTTTCACTTCTGTACGCAAAGGGGGGGTTGAAAACTTTTTCAGTTCTAAAGGGGGCGGCAGCTGTAAAAAGGTTGAGAACCACTGCTCTAAAACATATTTACAAAACTCGCAAAAATAATTGATGCAGTGAACAATCTACTAATAAAAGAATACAATTTATACAACAAAATAATATTTGCACGTTTCAAAGCACAATAAAAAAACACATTGCTTTTAAGGATACATATTCTACTTATTACCTAAGACTACAAATGTTTTGAATACAAATCATGGTAAAAGCTCGTTAGCGAGCGGGCGCGCGAGCCTTTCCAGTGTCTATGTAAAAGCCTGGATATTAACCATCCCAGAAGCAGAAACTTTCTAGCCAGTCTGCGACACTTATTTGGGCCGTCGGAAATAATCTGCAGCATTTTTATTAGTTTTACTTCAAGTTTTCATAAAATACACAAACCTTTTACAGGGTATGTACTCCTTTTTTGAAATTAAAATTCAGGAGTGTTAAGATCTTTTTAACACATTCGCTGTCCCTTTTACCAAATATCTCAAGAAACTCCTGTTAAACTATACTGATTGAAGGGGAGAAATTTAACCTCCTTAATATCAAGCGCTTTTGAGGGGTCTGAACATTTTTTAAGGAATCAGCAATAATTATTCAAATAATTGATTTAGAAAATGTTAATTGATTACTTACACACAACATCAAACTGTGTTCACTGAATCGTAAATATATTTTTTAATTGCATACTACATTAATATGTAAAGAATAAGAATTAAATACATTAAACTTAGTCAGAATGTAGTTGAGTCCTTCTATATACGGTATAAGCTATTGTTTTCAATTGTTAGATTCAATCATGTATGAACTATGAACTTTATTAAACATGAAATCAAATTCAAGTATTTAAACAAATATTTACTTTGAAAACAAATGAAACAATTATTTGGATAGTTTTTTAAAATCCAGTACTTTCCTAAAAATATGTAAATGCACAAATATCAATAAAAAAAATTATTTAAATTAAAACTAAAACTGATAATTCTAAAATAGTATAAGTTAAAGCAGTTTCAAACTTTCAAAATAAATCAAATAATTACAGAATGCAGAAGGATTGAAGTATCAAGCACGGCGTACAATTTTCAGCAAAGTACACGCTCGATGTTTCAAAACAAATATGGTCCTCGATATATCTGGTGGAAATTACGAAAATTTAAAGCACTCGAAAGTAATACTAAAATTGCAATGAACCTTCGTATGATTTTAATATCACAAGAAGATAGAACTATTCTTGTGTGATGAAGTTGTGTAATTTTTCCGATGGTTAGAGGGGTCTCTCTTTTTTTTCCATTTTTTAGTATGAACTTATTTTATTTTTAAAAGAAGTAACTCTTACTTTAAAAGTTGAATTTTTTTTTAAACTAAAACTGCAAGAGAAAAGCAAAAAAATGAGCAGTTTGCACATGTGAGGAATATGCGATATTTAAGTTATTTTCGATAAATTATGACTCACTATTTCCGAAAATATGCTTTTCCATGCAAAAAAAGCTTTGTGTTAATTAATATTTAATTTTAAAGTGAGAAAAAAGTGACGAAATGTCACGTGACGCGAAAACGCAATGTGATTGGCCTGACGTCACTGTGCCCTTTGCTACTTTGTTTACATTTTCGCTACGGTAGTATGCTGGCGAAAGCAGGTAGTATGCTGGCGAAAGCAATGATCGGTGTTTTTGTCAGGTTCAATAATGTTCTTCAAACTTCTAATATAGCTTTTTATTGTGTTTAATGAATGTTGTGTCCTTTCTAGATTGTAATAGACAGTTATGAGTGCCAAATATTGTGTCTTCGGCAGATGTGAGATTGTTTACTTTGCTCAGTGCCGGCTCTACCGTTTTTCTTAGCCGTCGGAAATGCCCATTTTCCATCAAGTTTTTAATGGTTTTCTTACGCAAAAATGAATGTTCAACTGCTGAAACGAAAAAAAAAAGTGTTTTCGTTACATTTTTACATCTGTAGTCTAAGTGGAATGTGAGCAATTAGTGGAGTTTAAAATAGTGCGTTCGAACATTTTTCTCCTTTATTTTTTTTAATTGGGAATATACTCATGGTTTTTATTGTAAAGCTACGCTATAACTTGTTTTAATGACCTTATTGAATTACTTCAAAATAAAAGAAAGTACATATCTACTGTACATGGTTATTTTCTAGCTGAAAACTTCGCTATCATTATTAGACTCTCTTGTTTTTTTGATTTGAAAAATATGATTAAAAACCTTTGGAGGTCAAAGCCAACAGAAAGTTAATGAATTTGACATTGACTTTCTTTTATCTTTATCATGAACAAGGAGTGAATGTTTAATAATTAATTGCATTTTCTTATTTTCCCAATAATTACCATACTTTCATTAGTGTATTATGATTATGTAACATTAAAGTAAATAAAAATAAAATGCAGCTCTCCCTTTGCAAATGAAAAGTTCAGAGCTGAAAAATAGTCGTTTGGAAAAGAAATCTAACTCATAATTATGATGTATAAAATTGTAAAGCTTCATTAAATTGCTTCCATGGTTCTACTGTGTGCACCAATAAAAACTTGGCTGATTTAAAATCAGTAGAATGCTAACTAAATTCAATATTTATTTCCTGTGTACTGAGTCATAAATCAGATAACTACTGCTTAATTTTTAATACTTAATAATATTAGCTTAATAATTGTCTTAATTAAATTTTCCATTGTATTATGCAGCATCTAAGTAAATAAAAAAAATGCATGTCGTAATTTTCAATTCAATCTTTTTTTTTTTTTTTTTTTTTTTTTTTTTTTTTTTTTTTTTTACACAAAAATAGACAAAATACAGACCTCTCTGCGGAAATGAAAAACTAAGAAATAAAGCTTAGTAATTTCGAAAACAAATTCCAACGCATAATTACAAACTACAAGAATGTAAAGCTTAATTTCTACCTGCCATAGTTTTGTTACTTAATCAACATGATCCAATAAAAACCTTACTAACTGAATTAAAATCTACTTCCTGTTCTTTTTGTCATTGATCATGAAGTTAATATTTAATAATTGATTTAATTACTTGCTTAATGATTACCTGTATTAAAGCGCTTATTGTGCAGCATTTCAATATAAAAATAAATAAATAAATAAAAATTTAAAATAAAGACCAAATGACTCTGGGGGTGGGGGGGAGGATTGAAACAGTAAATAAGTTACTGCAAAATAACTTAGTCTCGCAAGCTGTAATTTTCGTGAAAACGGAAATATCGGCGATTTCGCAAGCAGAAAATTTTGCGAAATTTAAATAAACAAAACCGAAACTTAAGAAAAAAAAAATCTCGAGACTAAAACTTTCGCGATTCGGGCCTGCTGATGAAAAAAGGCGGCAATACAAGGTACAGATAAATTGGCCTCTATGGTTTTTTAAAGTTAACATAATCTGTTTAAAATTAGGTGATAAAAGTCAAATATTGAACTGGATTCACTATTAATTTCTTATCTTTGTTATGAAATCATAAATTAATATTTAATAATTATTATCCTATCAATTTTTTTAACTAGTTCAATTTTGATATTTTTATTGCTAAAAATGTTCCTATCATTCTCCCACGGCATAAAAGCTAAACTATTTTTTAATATTTAACATTGAAATTTGAAATAACTTATTTACTTGCCGAAAAGTGATCCTCACAGCACCAATGAGAGGTTTTGTTGGATAGTTTATTGTTCTTTTTCTCATCCCTTCTCATCGGATTTATCCATGCTCTTCGTTTGGTATGATCTTTTGGAACGCTAAAAAATAGCTTGTCAGGCGTATTATAGTTTGTATTTTTGCAACAAGGGACAAGGCAATACTTATAACTACCCTTTTCAGTCTCTGCCATGCTCTAAATTTTATAAATAGGTAGTATTTATCAAAAGTACCACAACTCTAGGGGGGGGGAGAGTAAGTAGGGAACCACAACTCTAAAACGTACCCAGAATCGGTCTTCTCCTAGATTGGCGCGGCGTCGCTGTGCATTGTGACGTCACATCAGCGGCCATCTTGATTGCAGTGTTTTCCCGCGAAATTTTTAAAGCCAACTTTAAATATTAATATCTTTTCTCACAGAGATCGTATAATTTAAACATAGGTATTGTTTTTCACGTCTTTTTCTGCTCTACATTTTGAGACTAAGAACGAACAACGTGCAAAAAAGCTCATTTGCCGCGAAAAATCATCACTCTCTGGCTCCCCCAAAACAATTTTTTTTTCTCAATTTTGGTTGAGCTTTATGTGATTCCTTCCCCCCCCCCCCTTTCTTATGAAAATTATCTGCAGAGATCTGAAAAATCTGTGACGCACGTCTCGCAATTTCTGCTACTGGGTTAACCATGAAGTTGAAAAAAACTTTCTTTTTGATTTGACTTGAGAATAGCCTTGAGAATTTAATGCAAAAAGCAGAAATGATACACGCAATTCTAGCTATTGACAGGGAGTTGAGATGATGCACTAAATATTGAATTAGTTTGTTGGAGGCCTTCGCGGATTTATGCGAAAAATGTACTTTAAATTGGAATGAAAAAAGTGCTACCAATCGAACTTTTTCGAATATCGTTATAAATTATAGCCTATGTTTTATTCTGATGTATAAGCTACATTATGGTGAAAGTTTCATTAAAATCCATTGAGTAGTTTTTGCGTGAAAGAGGAACAAACATCCATACATCCATCATCCATACAAACTTTCGCATATATAATAGTATTAAGATTGTTAAAAAGTTGAAAGTAAAAATAATGGAGCCAGGTTTCTCATTTCCAATCCTTCTTAGAGGGGGTGCAGAATAAATATTCACTTAAAAAACAAAACAACAAATAATCTAGTGATATAGTGATATACACAATAATTAAAAATAACAGCAGAACTTTAATGTGAAAAAAAAAATACATACTTGATTATCTAGAACACAATACAAAAGCTCATCCTCAGGATTGAACACTACAGGTGAGGTAAAGGAACATTGATGAGTTATTGTCCAAGAATGAACAAGCTTCATATCTTGAGACTGCAATAGAACAAAGGGGATTAAAAAAGCAGGTACATACATCATCTATGAGTTCCCTTTTCCTTTAAATGAAACTGCAAGAAAAAGGAACTGATAAATGGGGTGAGTTTACAGGAGTCAATCTAGACAGGTATTAGGTCCGTTAAAGAACCCTTCACAAAATTCAGTCACTCAAAAAGGGACCCTTCACAAAACTCAGAAACTCAAAAAAGAACCCTTCACAAAATTCAGAAACTCAAAAAGGGCTCCTTCACAAAATTCTGGCTCTCAAAAATAGACCTTTCACAAAAATCCCATACTGGAAAATAGGGATGCACCGAGTACTCGGTAAATATTCGGTACTCGGCCTACTCGGCCAATTTGCCGAGTACTCGGTACTCGGCCAAATTTGGATCAGGTACTCGGCCGATACCGAGTAGTTGTAGAAAATTGAATAGTTCAAGACACATTTTTCAATAATTAAAAATATGCAAATATATATATAATGCAATCATTTACAATTAATATATTTATAAAATATGACTGAATTCTACGTATAAGTTTTTAAAAAGTTATAATACCAAATCAGTATGAAAATTAACTAAGAATGTGCAAATGTAATTAACTTTTTCATATCGCATATTGGTGTAGGGGAACTTACCTTTGGTCAGGAACAGTCCAAGTGATCCTTAAGATGAATATTAATAAACTCATTAAAAAGAAACTTTCAATCATATTCCAATATATTTCTAATCATTAAAAATTTAGATTACGAATTTTTAAAATCATGGTTTTGCAGATTCAAACTTGTGGCATAGTGATAACACAGAGAAGTAAAATTAAGTCATTTTTATTAGGGTGAGAAAAAGATTGTCTAATATTTAATGAAAAAAAGGGAAAATGCCAGCAAAATATTTTAATAATTGAAATTGTTGTATCTTAAATTATGGTGCAAAAAAACTAATCTTTCAGCATTTTCTGGTGAAAGCTTATTCCTCAGACTGCTGCAAATATAACCTGCCTCGGAAAAAACCCTCTCGCTGTACACACTAGTTGAAGGTGCACTAAGAAACTTTTTTGCTAGTTTGCATAAGATAGGAAACTTTTTTATTTTTTTTCCACCAGGCAAAAGGACTATTTGTTCTATTTAGTAATTCTCCAGAAAAGAAAGACTCCATCTCTTTCTTTAACATCTCTTCATATTCGAATTCAGTGTTGGTATTTTCACTATTGACATTTTCTTGTGCATTTGAGACTTCATCAAAGCACTGCCAGAAAGTTGACGAACTTTTTTGACGAACAAGTTTAGAGAATTAGAACTAATCAATAATAGATTAATATAATTCCAACTTAATTGATACTTAATATTTATTCATTTTAAAAATAACTTTTTTCTAAAATTTTTGACAAAATAAATAAAATATTTTAAACAATGCATAAGTTAAATTCAGTGGGATTTTTGTTCTAAGAACTATCATATAGAGGTCCATTCCAATCATCAGTTCATATGTCAGGGTTCGAATTTACTACTGGTCCATTGGTTCCAGACCAGTAAAACTCGCCGCGAATCACCATAAAAACAATCCAAGGACCACCATTTTTTTTAAAGAAAAAAAATGTGATTAATGATTTAAGGTGGACCAGTGATGTTGTCTGTTAACCAGCATATATTCCTGCTCACTGGTCGAGAAGACCAGTAAAATTTTGTAATGATTTCTAACCCTGTACCGCTCTATGTCAATGATTTTTTAAAAAACAATTGGTACTCGGCCGAGTAGTGAAAGGCCGAGTACTCGGTACTCGGCTACTCGGTAAAATGCTACTTGGTGCATCCCTACTGGAAAACTGACACTTCACAGAATTCCGAGTTTAAAGAACGATCAGGAATTTTTCTTGCCGTAACTATTTTTCACAAAATTACGAATTAGTTTTCACAAAATTCCAAACTATTTTTCCCAAAATTCCAAAAACAGGACCTTGGTCAAATATCCTAGATTGACCCCTGGTTTATAATAGCAAGGGTTAGGTTGTGCCAAATAGATTGTGATATGTCTGATTAAGATTGCAAGTATCTAGTGGAAAAATTTTCATAGGAGTACGAATATACAATATCCTTGATTTTGAATTGCATTAAGGATTTTACTAAAGTACAGAATTTTGTAGCAAAATATTGCGAATAATTAAAATCATTACTAAGTTGCATTTTGCCAATCTATAGCTTAATCCATTTGGGAGGAGCGCGGGTAAATACAGGACAGCGCGAGCTGCCCTACGTGGCTGACCAACATAAACATATGACAGGGGAAAATGAAAAATGTCTTTCAGGGCAAACGAACTTTTGGAACCAAATAACTTCTATCAGATGGCTTTACTTATCCACTTTTTTTTTCATTAGATTTTTCTGGTTTCTTTATATTATATATCTCTCTGAGGTCAGAACAGAGGGTATGTGAAGTATCTGAGAGATTTATTGGGTTTGCTGTAATGTAAACGTAAACATGTGCAAGTGGTTCAAAAAGAGAAGCACACATGATGAAGGCAGGCGTTGCTTATTCACTTTTTTTTTTTTCAAAATATTGCTCTGGTTCCTTTATATATATCTATCTGACCTTAGAGAGGGGAATATCAAGAGTCTGAGATTTATTAGGCTGCAACAGGTGGTGAAGAGCCTATTAATTCATTTTAAAAGTGTTAATGGTTTCGGTTCTGTTATTTTAATGATTTTTTTCGATTACGATTGAAAATATGTTATATTTAATCTCATCTTTAAAAACTGTATCATTTCTATGAAAAGTATATTTTATCGATTATTATGTCATGCGTAGTTTCCGAAATCACAAATTAGCCTTAGTGGGAGAAAATGCTCAGGCGGCTTGTGAGTGCAGTTCGCGTTAACAGCTGCCGGCCTGAGAGAGCGTTTTCTTCTGCGGGCTGCCGTCCCGAACGGGTTAATACATTTTTATAAATCCAAATTATAAATTCAGGATCCCCCTATTTTAGGAACTGACACAAATTAAATTAAAACTTAGGACAATTAGAGCTAATGTTTTGTCTTGGATTTCTTCTATTAGAGCTTGGTACAAGAGGGGAAATAAAAATCGAGTTTGAAAAGGGATCAACAGAACTATATAAATGTCACCATGACTCATCCTTCAACTGTTCAGTAAGTAAAGATTGTCCTTATGCTGTGTCATACCTACCCCTGCGAAAAGGCTAAATTAGTTGAATTCCTCACTTGAGGTTTTGCTGATAGCAAAGTTATGGAATGCTCAGCTGTTAGAAAAATGTGCGAAGAAAGTGCAATTTTTAACGATTCCTTTTAATGAATTTTTTGTTTTATTATTAGAGTATAAACTTCTGAATAGGAAATCAGAAGTTTTCATTTATTTCTGTGCATCTGTGTTTTTCTAATTACAATTACTAGTGTCCAATAAAAAAAATAATTCTAAATTTTCAGTATGTTAAACATTTTTCTTGGTCCCTAGGACTTCAAGATAAAGAGAGTCGACTGAATTTATGTATTTCCGAGAAAATCATGATTTTTAACATCATAAAAAGTACTCATTTTGCGAGTTTACTTGTTCTCTACATCTTCAAATTTGTTCCCGGCTTTACCAGATTAGCAAAGGAAAAAATAAAAGGGAAATATGAAGTGGGATATTGTTACCATAGATCAACAGAGTAAAGGGCTGCCAAAATAATATAATTCTAGCCAAAAATTTGATGACAGCCCCAGATTTTTAATTTATTCAAAATCCCAATCTAGCTAGTCTTTATCCATTCTGCTGTGCAAAAAAGAAAGTCATGTCTGCAGCTGAGCTCAAAATGAGAAACCGCTCTTTCAAGTTCTACGCCTACCTAAATTTGATTTGGATTTCAGTTTTATGTATATAAATATGTTTTTAAAAACTTTACACATAAATGACAATAAAATATTTTACAAAGGTTAAATGTTATGAAGACCCACATGGCGACAATAACTCAATTTTGATTAAAAGTGCAGATACAACTTTTGTGCTTCACACCGTAGTATTATACGCAACCTATTTGCTCAGTTATTAGCATAATTCTAATAAGTTAGAACTGTTTTTCGAAAGTGTTTCGAAGTTACTTACTTTCACAATTGAATTGTCACCAACATTGACATACATATCACTATTTCCTTCTGCAACGGGGAGTCGAAAACTCTTTTTAACACCCGAAAATGTGAACGTACGCTGCTCACCAAATTTAGCCATGGCTTCAATCCGAGAGAAAAAAAAGATTTCTACAAAAGAAAGTTTCAGTAAGCTCCAATGTGATGTAATGAACTAAGCAAAGAATTAAACAACAAGTTCACTAGTAAACATTATAATTTCTATTTCAACAAATCTTGCAAACTGCACACATGGCTTCAAAATGTAAACAAAATACTATGTTGCCAGATTATTAATGTTTCTTGTTCATTTGATTTTTTTTATAACATGATTTTCTTTTTGGTATATTCGATGAATCTAGCAAGGACAAGAGAAGTTAAATTTAAGATTTCGAAAACTCCTGGGGAAGAGTACATTTATCAATATCCTACTACAAAGCAGCCTTAAGGGTTTTTTTCTATTTTAAGAAGAGTAGGGACCGTTTGTTTTCATTTCCTTCATTTAAACACTGCGTCTCGGGGCCCGAATGAAATGAAACTCTTATTTTTTCTAGTTTGTTTACGTTAGTCGAAATCTAAGTGCTTTTGACCGATGGCTTTTAGATTAGCTGCGCCAAAATAAAGATTTTCCGAGGTTGTTTTGCTGGTATAACATTCACAAGATTCAGAGTATCTATTTCAAAAGTACAATGTCGAGCATCCTGTGAATGATATATCTTTTTCTTACTTTAAAAATAAAGTGTTAACGAATGAAGTGAATCTGATTGACGTACGCGAGCCAAATGAATTAAAAA
>JAXGGA010015332.1:0-29477 GCA_038373865.1 Uloborus plumipes
AGAAGGGGCTTATTTGGAAAATAAGTGTTCACTATATTTACATTTGGTACATGTAGTGAACCTCTGGTTTTGAAAGGTACTTTCTGCCCAGTTAGGGTAGGTTAGGAAATTTAATTCTCACTACTTAAAAGATCATTTCTTTTTTTTCAAATAAGTGTTTTAGGAAAGATAATCGATTTATCTTGGTGCTTACACCAATAAAGTCTGGATTTATCTAAACATAATATTTTTTGTGTGTTGGAATTCCTTTCAGATATTAACATTTCCCATAGAGAAATATGGTTTGTTGCTGCTAATTTTGGCATACTGTTAATGCAATAAAAAATTATATGATACAATTCCACGCTGAATCATTTCAGTTTATTTATTTTTTCCCCTTATTTATATGGACGAGCTTTATGAAATACTTTTTTAGAAGCTTAAATACAGAGCTCTGATCTATAAGAATAATTGCTAAGGAAATATTCTTCTTTATTCTTTTTTAGTAATTTTTTGGTCGAATATGGCCGAATATTTTTGAAGTTTCAACTAATTAAAAAAAAGAATTCAAAATTTTTTATTTGTAAATCTTTAATTATGATATTGAACTCTTAATCATACAAAATTATGCTTTGAATGTAACCTGTGCTTTGTTTATTGACAAAAACAAGGTAACTATTCGGCCTTGATTGTGGCCGAATATTCGGTATACGGCCAAATCACTATTCGTTGCATCCATAATAACTACATAATGTTTGAAGTACAATTGCAGATCGCGTATTTTATTTCAATATCAATTTTATTCTTACTGAACAATCGTTCGCATAGCTTATTTCTATCTGTTACTTTGCGTGGTCGGCCACCCACACGTTCGTCCCACCGCAGAAAGTGTTTATCGGTTGGAATCGGATTGAATTTCGAGAGTCTATTTCTGAATTAGATCAGATCCGACCAATCGCTCTCTGCAAGGGTTGGCAAGTTTTTGACAGTCGGAGGTTTCATCCTCCTTCCGGCTTTTCCCGAGCTGGACTCGGGCAAGCGAAATGTTCCATTCTGGCTCATCCCGAGTGTGGCTCGGGCACGGTGAAAATTAACACTGCACAACCAGTCTTTCCCGAATTATTTCACATGTCCCTTTTATGGTTTCGGATGCCTTATATTTTGCTCCCACTGTTCTTAACGAGGAAACAAGACACTGTCCAGCTGCATCACAATGGACACTAAAAAATCCCTCTCTGACCTCCCGTAGACCCCCCAGTAGAGTAGGGGTGCACAGCCTTTTTCAGTGAAGGGCCACATGCGTAGCAGGAGCTCCATTGGAGGGCCGCATGCCAGCCCATCATTTGAAGGGCTCGTGAAAAGTAATTACACCCCCCCCCTCTCACAGGCTCTGAGAAAGTCGTGTTTTTGTTTTTTAATTTTGAATATGTTTTGCTATATTATTTACATTGAGCAGGGGTCTGTCCAGGATTTTTCACAGGGTCCGTTTTTTGTGAAAAATCAAATAATTTTGTGAAAAAACAAATAATTTTGTGAAAATCAAATAATTTTGAAAAAAAAAAAAACCCCGCAATTTTTTTTTTTTTTTTTTGAATTTAAAAAAGAATAAAAATAAATTTCATTTATTTTCCTCTTAAAAAAGCATATTAAACATCAAAAATGCGTAAAGTCCGATTCCTGTAGCCGATGCAGAGATCGCAGTTTTCAAAGTGATCATTCAAGTGACATCAAAAGCATAAAAACGGAACATAAAATAATTTTTTTTGGTGAATTTTTTTTTTACAATTGCATTTCAAAGGTCTATGGTAAACATATTATTAATGTCTGTTTCCCTAATTAATGCAAAAATAAAATAGAACGATCGGTTAACATTTAGACTCATAAAAGAGCAGTTAATTTTGCTTTAAAAAATTTAAAATAATGATCTGAGCAAAAAATAAAGCGAATTTTCATTTATTTGCTTCCTAACAAAGAGTAATGCTTGGGTTTATTAATAGATCTATTTCAAACAAATCTAAGGTTCTTCTGCCTCTATATAAAAGTTTGGTAAGACCTCATTTGGAGTATGCTGTTCAGTTTTGGTCTCCTTATCTGAAGAAAGACATTAATTTATTGGAAAGGGTACAAAGAAGGGCTACAAGGTTAGTAAATGGATTTTCTAATTTAGACTATGATTCCAGACTTAGAATGCTTAATATGCATAGTCTTGAGCAACGGAGAACCAGAGGGGACATGATTCAGTTATTTAAATTTATTAAAATGAATGATGTTGCAGTGTTGGATTTTTGCAAGGAAAGCAGGACAAGGGGTCATTGTTTTAAGCTGTTTAAACCTCAGGCGAACCTGGAAATTCGAAAAAATTACTATTTTAGCAGGGTAGTGGGAACTTGGAACAGCTTACCGGAAGAGGTGGTAAAGAGCAATGGAGTAGATGGCTTTAAGAGGGCCATTGATCTTCATTGGGGTCTTTAATTTGACTAGGACCAGCCAAGTTGGGCCCTGAGCCTGCTGCTGGTCGCCACATTTGTATTTGTATTTGTAATTAGCTTGAAAAGTAAGTAAAATTCGATTTTCATATCGGATGCAGATCGCTTTTTTCAAAATGAAAGCAAAATAAATATAAAAACGATTTTTAATAATTTATTAAAGTTAAAAATATTAGAGCTGCATTTCATCAGGTTTATATGATGAATGTCATTAATAATCACCGACATATTCGCTAAAAATTCGGAGGAAAAAATACGGTAGGGAAACATAGCAAAACAAACAATACCAGACTTCTAACATTAACAGACGCAAAAATACATTAATTCCTGTATATAACTAAAACACCACCCTTGTAATCATTTAAAAAAAAATAAATAAATGAAATAAAAAAAGATAATTTTCTGCCAAAATAAGTTCAAAACATCGCACCAAAGACGTCAGATGGAGATAATTTTAATTTTAAATAGCTGATTGCTCTAACCAGAAGCAATCCCATTTTTTCTCCAACTCTAGCTATCTGTTTGCAGTTCTAAGCTCATTCCGCTGATAATTGCTATTATTATTATTTCCTTTAAGTCCATAAGAAAAATTCTTACTCTGCACTTTCAGAGAAATCTATAACAGCAACATCGCAGCAAGCCACTTTGATTTGAGTATGATAAAACGAACAAGAACCATTAAAGCAAAACAACTACCTTTTTTTAGCAGTTAATTTCTTTAAAAGAAACTAACAGAAGTGCTACATTTTACACTAAAGATTTTTTGCTTACCCGAGCATCGCAGGGCCAGGCAGGAAGTGCCGACTTTTTTTTTTCTCGCAAAGTTGGCGGATAAGCGATTCCCTTCTTTAACTTCAGAAAAGGCTCAAAAGTTATGGGCTTTTCCACAGAAATATGCTATGCATTATTTTGATTTCAGATTTGCTTTTTGAATGAATAATGTGTGAAATATAAGTTTGTTTGATCAGCATTTTGTGAAGGGTCCGTTTTGCTTGATCGTATTTTTGTGAAGGGTCCGTTTTGCTCGATAGTATTTTTGTGAAAGGTCCGTTTTGCTTGATCGTATTTTTGTGAAGGGTCCGTTAACGGACCCGAATTTTATCTGGCCAGACCCCTGTTGAGTACATATCCTTTGCCACATGGAAAATTAAGAAAAGTTGCAATTGAAATATTGAATATTCATACTAAATGACTTGTTGGGAAAAAATACCAACTTCATTAAAACATGAAACTACAAAATATTTCATATGCATGACTCACAGTGAAAAGTTAAACCTTTTTCAGTGAAGAAAGGTTTTGATCTTATGATGCTAAGCAGCCTTTCTCATTAAAGTTGCTTAGCCATCAGAGGCTTAAAAATTTGCATGTTTTGAAAAAGGTGTTACATGTCTGCAATATTTTTGCAACTTGGTGCTTTAATAATGTTGAACTTTATGACTTGTTAAAACTAAAGAAATCGAACATTTTATTCAGCAATACAAAATCAATATGTAATTTGAGCACAATAAGATCCAAATAGGACTCTTGGCAAAACTGCCAACAGTTCGAAAGGAACTAGGCCACAGTGCAAACACAAAATTCTACCATTAGCTGGATATAATATGAATATCAAACAAAATGATGACTTAACAAAAAAGGAATCATGATACAAAAATTTACAACATAATTTTTCTAAAAATTCAGGGAAATGCCATGAAATCAAAATTAGCAATTGGATGGCTGAGATTGAAATTTATCTACCAATTTTTATATATGGGTTCATTGTTGATAGTTGAAATTCTCAACATGCTTGCATTTTTCTTAATATTGGTTAATTATGGAGGTAAAGATATTTAGAACTCCAAAAGTCACAACTATTAGAAACTTCATTTGCATATATCAGAGGCCAGATAGGTAACTAACTCCATCTCTTTCAAGAACTTCATTAACAAGAGCACCAAATAATTTAATTTTTATGTGTTTTAGATCGAAAAATATCCATTCGCCACGCGGTGAGTGCAAAAATTTAAAAAATGGTGGTTAAAAAAAGTGCTCATTTGTTTCGCGCATTACTCCAAAAATAAGAAGAAATATCGTAATCTAGAAGCCGATGTTAAAAGATTGCTGAAAAATTACTTGTAAACCCTTATAGTGCACTTTGTACATGGCATCGAAAAAACACATGAAAATATGCCCAAATTGCTAAGCATTTAGCATATAAAAGCCAAATAAGTAGGATTAATCCATTCAAGTTGGAAATATAGGTCTTGAGCAATGAAATATTTAAAAAAATATGTAACATTTTTCAAAATGGAGTTTTTTTTTGTCGTAGTTGTTACTATTCCAATTATTAGGTTTGCTGAATCAATGCCAAGAAGCTATAAGGGTATGCTGTCCACTGGTTCGTAATCGAAAATTGAACTTTTCAGATCTACTCTTTTTCCCTTCAAAGTCCCAAAATCTTTCTTCAAACAAATTTTGGTGTGTGTAGTTTAAAATACCACCAGGAAGAACCTTTTTGCAATTTTTTTCCCCTCTAAGTTAAAAAAAAAAACTTTCTCATTTTTTTGTTAAAAAAATTTTTTTTTCTTTTTTCAACACGAAAAATCAAATGCACTCGCGGGTAAAGGTCAAGATTTACGGTCGCCACTCGCCACGTGGCGACCTAGTTTTCAAAAGTGGCGACCCCAAAAAATTTCAACAGTCGCCACCTTTTTTTTTTGCTATTTTTATTTTAGATTCCAAGAAAAGAAATCCACACCAGTCCAGAGATGCATCAGTACAATAAGGCTCCCGAAAGAAATGGGAGAAGACGATGTATTGTTTAGAATTGCCCTTCATCAAACAAAGGGGAAAAACTGGGGAAGAAGTTGTCTGGAGTTGCTGTGGGTAGGTGGAAACAGGTTTCCATTTCTCCCCATGCTGGGGGGAGAGCAGGCTCCTATTTCCTCCAACAAAGAACCCCTTGCTTGACACAATTTTCTAGGAAAGAAGTTGCGTGGGGGGGGGGGGGGGGATCGGGGAAGATCGTTTTTTGACCGGAAATACGAGTGGACATTGGACCTCGGAGTAAAAAATAACTATTGCTTTACTGAAAGAGAAAGTTAGCAATTATAATGTCCAATTCTTTTCATAGAAACAGACTGCAATGTTTTACCAATCCAAATATCTCAATTCTATCTGCATCTGACACGTTTTTTACAATACAAAAAGGAAGTACCGCATTTTCGCGTAGATAAGCCGCGGCTTATACGTGTTTAAAAGCCGAATTTTAACTCCTTCGGCTTATACGATGTAAAAGTTTTTTTTTTTTTTTTCAAAGTTCATGTTATGTTTAGTTTTTGCATAAAAACAAAACAAATTAGAGTCTGACATCGAAAACCAGAACTGCAACGCCCTTGAAAAGATCTATTTTGAAAATGGTGATAGCATTTCTGCTTATTTAGATGTTATTTTATTCTCCTAGATCCGATAAGGAAGTGAAATAAATTAAGAAAAAAAAACATCAACCGATAAGGAAGTAGAATAAATTAAGAAAAAAAAACATCAACCGATAAGGAAGTGGAATAAATTAAGAAAAAAAAAACATCAACCATAACCAACGAATCCAAACGAAGAACAAATAATTTAAATTATTTTTTAAGAAAAACGTTGCCGTGAGGATAGGAAGTAGGGTTGCAGTAGAAACCAACTGGAGCAGAACAGGGTTACTATAAAGTGCAGTTATTGCCAAAATGTTGCAACGTTTTATTTATTTATAATATTGAAACACTGTTTTCAAATCAATGTTACTAATTCTTTGTCATTGTTTTTGAACGATGTCAATTCCAGTATACAGCGTAGGTGTAGGTTCTCGCAGATTGAATTTTTGACAAAGTTTTATGCGGCTTATACGCCGATGCGGCGTATCTGATGAAACGCATTTTTTTCTCCCGAATTTTGCGAACTGCGGCGTATACGGTGGTGCGGCTTATCTACACGAAAATACGGTAATCAGAAAATATCTTGATATATACAATTTAGTATATTTGAATGCATTAATAAAACCAAAGCTTTTTTTTTTTTTTCAAAGAGGTTTTTGTTCTAAGCAGATACTCTTGCAACACCAGGTGCACAATCAGGGTGAAAATTTTAAAGTTAAACACAAAGCTAATGTTAAAATTACAATCCATATAACAGGGAAAAGTAGCTTAGTTTAATAGATTAGTAATAAGTTGTTTGGTGGTCCTTAGTCCAATATCACTACCCAAGGAATAACGTTATAAAATCCTTGTTGCACCCATGTTACTATAAATTTAGTATATAATGCAATAATTGAAATTTCATAAAATAAATTTCTGGAAAAGAATTATTTGGTTTTTCACTTTACAAATTGCAACCCTTTGAAGGATAAAAAAAATCTGCTGCTCTTATTGCATCTAATCAATGCTTTCAAGGTCTTTTCTGTACTCTAACTGATTAAATGAATTTTATAAAGAGAAAAATTAGGGGGATATATCAAATATATGAGGGAAAATTTATTTAAAGGAAAAATATTTTTGACCTACATTCCTGCTTACAATACATTGAAGAATTAATTTGAAACATTGCTATTTTCGCAAACTAATGATTAATTGAAAATTTCAATTGTTCATTAATAAGCTATGTTTTTAATATAATTGCAATTTAAAAATGTATTGAACAATATATGGTTGAATACTATGAAGTTTTGCTACTTCCTCAACTTTTTGACTGAAATAGTTATTTTATAATTTAGCTATTCAAAATTATTGTTTGAATCATTAATATAGTTACAGATAGTGAAAAATCAAAGCTGTTGAATTTTATCATTTTGAAACATGCTCAACAGTGTACATTTCTCAAATTAAATTTTCAGAGCATTTGTATTTATAAAACTGTTATGCATATATTTTTTTAATTACTAATAACTGTTTTTGAAGTATTGAGATGTGTAAAAGTAGATTGATTCCTAGAGGCCACAGTCAGTGGTACTTTAGAACTCGTAACTAATTACCTTGGAAGTTCTAGGTACGCAATACTTCTTGTAACTCCATGATTGATATAATTTATATTTTTTGTTAGCATTACTTTAGTATTAGCACCTTTATAATGTTTGATAGTTCCCATCAAGAATTTTAAATAAAACATACTTAAAACATTTAAAGAGACAAATTTATATTCCCCCCCCCCCCATTCTCGTACTAGAGTGGTATTTTCAAAACTCGGTAAAACTGGTGGCCACCAAGTTTTTTGAGTCTAGTGGCCACTGGCCACTTGAAAATTTTCCAAATCTTGAGGTCTACTCGCGGGCCGCACATCGCCACGCGGCGGGCCGCATTTGGCCCGCAGGTTGTGCACCCCTACCATAGAGGAAGGGGCTTTAAATTCTTAAGAGGAGCACTAGTGTGTCAACGTGTTTGGCCACACGGTGTGAGCAAGAATTTTTTTTTTTTTGAGAACAGCTAGAGAAGGAAGGATCTTCCTTTGTGAAAAGCGAATCCTTTCATAAAGCATTATCAATTGGTCCAGTACGGTACTAAAGGGTATCATATTTGGAGGAAAGAAATCATGTAAGTTTTTCTCATTTTATTGTTTTTGTTATAACATAAAAAAGATATAACAAAATTTCTTGTTAACTTCATATATACCTTTAACGGTAAGAGTGAGCATGGAGCAATTTTTAAGACATCAGTACCACAAATTGCTTATGCATTGAAGGAAATAATGTGCCCTCCAGGGCGAATCTAGGAATTTTTCAAGGGAAAGGCAATTAGTTTTTATAACTTACTTTTTATTATGTATACTGGTTCGCAAATATTAATCACAAAAGTTTCGGACTTGAATTCCGTAATATTTCCGGGGGAGAGGCCCAAACCTCCTTACCCCAAAATTTAAAACTTTTCTAAAATTTTTTTTTGAGTTTCAGCATTGCAAGAGAAAAACTACCGGTGGAGAGGTCCTCAAAAAAGGGGCGATCGTCTCCATCGCCCCTTGATTGTATCTGTCCCAGTGTGCCCTTTAATGATACTACACTAACATATGTAGACTTTATATAAAGTTATATATTATTCTTAAACTGATTTTTAGCTGAAATGCTTATTCGTATTTATTTACAATGAACATTACAAGATATTTGATTGGAATATTTTTGATGTGCATATACTAATCAGAATTAAGATTCCTTTTTTTTTTTGATCGAAGTAATTTAAATTTTTGAACAAGTTAAATAATACACAACCAGAGAAAATTTCCTGTATTTTCGTGTTAGCTTACTAATTTTTCTTATTTTTGTAGTTACTAATTGATATACATTTTTATGAAAGTTGAGTTGCAAAGAAAACTTTCAATATTAACAATGTTTATAAAAGAAACATTTTTATTCCAAATTAGAATTATATTTTTAAATAACTAAGAAAAGTTTGTGTGGAAAATATTTTGTTTTATCTTCTAAGTGATGAAATAAAAAGGCTTGTTTAGTTGAATATTATTTAGATAACTAAATTCTTTTTAAAAAGTTGGAGCGGAGAAAATATTTTATCACTGCATTTCCATGAAAATTTGTAAAAAGAACTGACTTATCACTAAAAAGTTATTTATCTTCCATACAAATTATTTTACATTGAAAAATTTTCAAACCTAATTTTTAGCCGAGAAATATAAATTTCAAACTTAGGTGAAAGCATTGTTTTCAGCAAGGACAATTGAAGCAAAACAAATGCTTGTATGGAGGAGAGGGTAAGCAGCAATAATAAAAATTAATTAAATTAAAAAAAAATAATATTAGAAAGATTTCTCACATATTGTTGAATAGCAAAATGCCAGATAAATAATTATAAAGGGAATTTTCTTCCTCGCAAATTACACTGCATATTAAGAAGTCAGAACTTTTTAGACAGTTTTCCCCCCTAGAAACTTTTTTTAAACGTTTAATTAAATGTTTTTATCGAAAGTAAAAATTATGACGCGATAAAGCAGGATGAAAAACATTAATTTTTCTTCAAGCCCTAAATTAAGTTTTTGCACTGTTATTGATCAAATGCATAAATTTTAAATACTGTAACGTGAGCATAAAATGTGAGATGTGGGAGTATAACCCTATTATTTTTTATTTATTTATTTGCTGCTTCAGCTTGAATAAACATATCTCTCATTAAAAAGAAGGCTTCTCCATTTCCCTCTCTGTCTTTAGTCAACAACATTTAAGATCGTCCTATATTTCGTCCTAAAGGGCTTAAACTTTTGTTTCCGAAGGAGAGTTCTCGAGAATTCCTACCCTAACATTATTAAAAGTCAACTGAAATCACGCTTTTCGAATATTTGTCTGTCCTCTTAAAGTTATCAAAGATGACCCTTCAATTTTGAAAAAGTTCCAGGGTGGGCCCTAAATCTCCCCTCCCCTAACATCTACGGGTCATTCCACGTCAAGTGATCCAAAATCTGAGAAAAATTTTACCTTACATTTTTGTATTTCTTTCACATTTGGCTCATCAATTGTACCCCTTGAAGTAATCAAAAGTCTCAATTTTTGGATTTTTATCTCTATTATTTTTTCATTTATGAGACTTTGAACTTTGGAAAAACCCTCGTTTTTTCATGGATAAGGGAACATAAAAGGGACCATAACTCGACACCAAATATAGATAGAACGATTTGTTAAATGGCATTTTAAAGTACGTTAGTTGCCGCTTAATCTGATATGAAACATGACTAATTTGATAAAAAATTTCTTTTTCAAAAAATGAAATTTAAATTTCAAATTTAAATTTCTCGAAAAACATATAATGAATTTCTTTGAAAAAATTCTCAAAAATTCTTGTGTATTTTATCTATGTTTGTAAAAATTTTTAGATTGGGATCTCAATGGGATCATATTTTTTTGAATTTTTGAATAAAACTGTATAGGAAAAAAATGATATTTTTTAGATTCTATTTATTTAAATACTAAGTTATCTTGTTCGTGATGGTCTAAAAAGTAGTAAACAAACATGAATATGTTTAAAGTGAGCTGGTATGAGCTTATAGAATTGTCAGGTTCACCCCCTACCCCTTTCTCCCCCACACAACCACTCTTTTTTAATTGAAAACTGTTCAAAATGTTTAAAAAAAACAAAAACTCTTTGATACAAAATGAATAGTAAACTTATTTAAAGTGGGGAAATGGGTTTCCTTATAGCTAGACGAAGTATCCCCCTCCCCACCCAAATATACCATTCACACTATACTAATATGACGTCTAACCTGGGGATTGAGTTGAGGATTATTTTCACCCTAGGTATATATATTGTTTTTCAGACGAAGTGTTTCTTTTTCGATCCGAACTTCAAAGTGTACTTCCATTCAATATCTGAAATTTAACTTTATGATTCATTTCATCTTCTACTCCAGCACCAATCTTCAATTTTGAAGGGAGGAAATAAATGGGTCGCCCCAAGATCATAGCAAACAGCAAAATAGCACTGTTTCTCCTTGTTCTCATCGTTTTTTCTATTCTTTTCGCACAAAACTGAAAATAAATCAAAATATCAGATCATATGTCTGTGTCCCCATAACTATCTTTCCACATTATCTAGTGTGCAGCTGTTATTTAATTTTTTTAATCGTTTGTGTTCTTTTTCATTTTGTTGTAAAGGAAAGTAATGCAGCAAGATATATCTATATACATATATTAAACAAACACTGCTTTTTTGAGCACAACCTCACATGTTGCTTAACTCACTTCTTTACAGATTGCTCCCCCCCCCTTACCCTACCTTCCCACTCCAAACTTTTATTTTTTTTATCATCCCGTCTAACCCCATTTCAAAGCCTTAGTCTCTACTGATGTCTGGTAGTGTTTCAGTTTGTTCTGTTTGTTACTCTTTCCTATTAGCTCATGAGCTTTGTCCAATAAGAGAAAGGAAAGGCAGTGATGAGGACTGACATATAACGTGACACTTTGATTTCTTTTCAGTTTTGTGTGAAAATAATGGGAAAACATTATGAGAACAAGGGGAAACAGTGCTATTTTGCTGTTTGCTATGATCTTGGGGCGACCCATTTATTTCCTCCCTTCAAAATTGAAGATTGGTGCTGGAGGAGGGGATGAAATGAACCATAAGTTTAAATTCAGATATTGAATGGAAGTACACTTTGTGAAGTTCGGATTGAAAACGAAACACTTCGTCTGAAAAACAATATATACCTAGGGGGAAAATAATCCTCAAATCAATCCCCAGGTGAGACGTCATATTAGTATAGCGTTAATGGTATATTTGGGTGGGGGGAGGGTTGTACTTTGCCTTGTTATAAGGAAGCCCATTTACCAACTTTAAATAAGTTTACTGTTCATTTTGTATCAAAGAAGCTTTTTTTAGCATTTTAAAGAGTTTGGGGGAAAAAATGGTTGGGTCAGGAAGGAAGGGAGGGGGAGCTGACCAATGTACAAGTTAATGCTAGCTCACTTACCTAGAGTAAAAATAATAGTCAATTCAATCCCCAGGTTAGACGTCCTAATAGTACAGCGTTAATGGTATATTTGGGTGGAGGAGGGGGATATTTCGTCTAGTTATAAGGAAACTCATTTACCAACTTTAAATAAGTTTACTATTCATTTTGCATCAAAGAGTTTTTTTTTTTTTTTAAACATTTTGAAGTTTTGAATTAAAAAAGAGTGGTTGTGCGGGGAAGGAAGGGGGGAGGGGAGACGAACCTGACAAATCTATAAGCTCATGCTGGCTCTCTTTAAACATATTCATGTTTGTTTACTACTTTTTAGACCATCACAAGCAAGAGAACTTAGTATTTAAACAAATAGAATCTAAAAAATATCATTTTTTTCCTATACAGTTTTATTCAAAAATTCAAAAAAATATGATCCCATTGAGATCCCAATCTAACAATTTGTACAAACATAGATAAAATACACAAGAATTTTTGAGAATTTTTTTAAAAGAATTCATTATATGTTTTTCGAGAAATTTAAATTTGAAATTTAAATTTCATTTTTTGAAAAAGAAAATTTTTATCAAATGTTGCATATCAGATTAAGCGGCAACTAACGTACTTTAAAATGCCATTTACCAAATCGTTCTATCTATATTTGGTGTCGAGTTATGGTCCCTTTTATGTTCCCTTATCCATGGAAAAAAGAGGGTTTTTCCAAAGTTCAAAGTCTCATAAATGAAAAAATAATAGAGATAAAAATCCAAAAATTGAGATTTTTGATTACCTCAAGGGGTACAATTGATGAGCCAAATTTGAAAGAAATATAAAAATGTAAGGTAAAAAACGTTGGATCACTTGACATGGAATAAACCCTACGCAGATCGTCTAAAACTGTGCTTTTACAGTTACATCTTCAAAAAAAGTTCCAGGGGAGAAACCCCGGACCTCCCTTTCCCTAAAACAATTAGATATGGTCTATAATTGTGTTTTTAAAATTTCAATTTCCAAAAATATCCAGAGAAGCGCCTCTGAGCTTCTTCAACTGCTCCCATTGCTAAAAATTGTTTAGAATGCATTTTTAAGACTGCAATTTAAGTAATTTTCCGAAAAGAGGGAACTCGAATCTCTAATCTGCTTATTATTAGCAAAGATAGTCTAAAATTGCATTTTTAGCAATGCAATTTCGAAAAAATCCCTTCTTTGCATAGCACAATTAGAGTTAATAATTGATTTTTTAACTTTTCGATATCGAAAAATGGACGGATGAGCGCACTCGGACCTCTTTTCCCATAACAATACCAAAGATCCTTCAAAATGTATTTTTAAGACCACAAGTTCCAAAAAATTTCCGGGCGAGAAACCCCCGTACCCTCTTAGTTCTAATATTTACGATTTGGAACACATTCTCAACTCTGATCTAGTCATGACTTCCCTCTTAGAAAATAAGCTGAGCTCATTCTTTTCCCTCTGTTTGAAATTAATGAGGGGTCGGCAATTTCATACACCCACCCAACTTTTTTGTCCACGCTACGGGTCATGACTCCTTATTTGAAAATTGCATTGTTCATTGGTCTTTACAAAGGCTAAACATGTTTTTAAAAAAATGAATTTTCCTAGCATTATTATTTTTCCAAAGTCCCCCCCCCCCCCCCAATGCTCAGTAGGCAGCGACGCCCATGGCATATCTATATACTCAACACAACTAACTGTTAGGTTTACATCATTCACCAAACGGAAAATATCTTTGTCTATGTCATTTTTGGGATCCTGACAAACTTGCACGAGGAGCATTCCAGTGTGACGTGTGTGACATTCAGACAATGTTTTTGAAACATTTCTATTTATTTTGACCCTAAAACAATTTTTGTTTTGAAAAAAATTGATTGACATCTATCATTCATGTTTAAAGACATAATTAATATAATTTACAAAAAATTAGATTGCTAAAATAGAGAGTTATCTAATTTTAATTTTGCGTGACGTGTGTGACCATTTTGCTTACGTTTTTTCTGTCTTCTCAAGTTCTTTTCAATATTTCTGTGATTTGTTTTTAGATTTGTGAAAATAAAAATTTTTAACACTAAGCCATATATATATGAATTAAAATAAGGGGTCTCAGGAAAATGTACTAGCAGTACTTGGGCTAAAATTTAGCAATTAATACCGTGACGTGTGTGACATTTATTGTGACGTGTGTGACTGCAAAGGAATTTTGTCAGGAAACACTTGAAAATAATAATTCTGAATAAATTGTACATTAAATAGATAACAGTTACTAACAGAAAGGATTTTCTTGTTTAATTAATTTATTTTTGTGAATATTAATGTATTAGAAAAGATTGACATAAAAATTAATTTGGCCGGAGAGTTGGTAATCATCCTTAATTCATCGTTGAAAATATTCATTCATACACATTCACTTTACTTTCAAAAGTGTAAAGTCCTCTAGCAATGTGAATTAGTTTTGGACAATTTATTTGCATTATTTGTTCGTCTGCAACCCAAGCAACATCTTCATTATTGGGAAACCGAAATGTTGTTTTTTTGGCATCCACTGCTCGTAAAAATGAAATTTCATGTTCAGTTCTACGTGGATCAGACTGAACCAACTGTCCCAGGAAAACCTTTTTAGTTTTTTTGGTGGTATAGTCAACAAGAATGAAGCTGCCTTGCTTTGGAATGCAGTATTCCTCTGACTCATTTGGTTGCAGAAATTGAGGACTTTGTTTACTGAATAAGTCATCTTCATCATCAGAGTTCATAACTCTTCTACTTGGACCTGCATTTCCGAAAGGCATTCTTGCTTTGGCTGTTTCAAACAATTGGATATTACCAGAACAGTCGCACTTCATGATATGTACTTTTCGTATCCCTGGTACAGCGGATGAATTAATCCATGGGTTCATTTCCGTTATTTTTGTTTTTATTTCTGTCTGAGACACATGGATCACCTGAGTCTTTGGCATTAGGGTACGGACTACATCTGAAAATTCCAATGATGACTGAACCACTGTTTCTTTAGTTTTCTTTCTCATGACTTCTGCACGAACAAGAGATTTGGCATTTCCTCCAACAACATCAACAATGCCTTTTCCATGTGATGTTGCAAAGTACTTCGACTGAAAAGATCTGTTGAATTTACGTGCTAGTAGTTGCAACAATTTCACCATGAATTGGTTTTTGAATTCGTAAGATGGACCATCACTTCAAATGATATCTATTGGGGAGGGGGGGAGGGGTAATGGGCATCTTCTTTGTCAAATATTTTCATACAAAATATTCAAAAATGTTGCAACGGTATCCTTATCTTTCTTGTTGGTGTCAGATTCATGAACCAAAATGTTGCAATAAATAAACTTAAAACATGGTCTAATTCCTTTTTCTGACATTATTTTTTGGCCAGAATCCAGAACAGAAAAACATGAAACAAAATTAATTAGAACATGATTTAAGTTTTTTTTGAAACAATTGTGTTTGATATATTAGACAACAAAGTGTTAACAGTGTTTGAAACTTCTTTAAAATTTCATTCATAACAAAAAGAGGATTGTTATGACATGTAATATTTCATTTTTTATATGTTGCATTACATTTGAAAGAAAAAAAAGCTTCTGTCACACACCTCACGGTCACACACGTCACAAATAGTGACGTGTGTGACTACATTAAAAAAATCACTTAAAAAATTTTGTTCTAATTTTTTTTTTTTTACTTCTTTTTATACGATCTTTAACTTGAATAAACTTATAAAAAAAAGTTTCAGCAAAATGAAGTTCATGGTTAAGTTTTTAGAGAAAAAATAGTAACTTAGTGTGACGTGTGTGACAATAAAAATTAGAACCTATCAGTTATAGTGGCCAAAACTTGTTAAATATTTTTAAATAAATTTATGTCAAATATTTTGTGTCCCAACAGATGTACTTAATATGATATATGTTAATATTTTTTTCATTATTATGTTTATTGCTTTTTAAACAACTTCAATAAGATTTCGTTGAAAAAAGTGAATTTTGGATATGTACACAGTTATTTCCAATTTTCACTCTCTCTATTTTCTTAAATCAAATTGTATTTGTTATTTTATTAAAATACACACTTTCAACTACTTAAAATCATTTTTGTGGAATTTTTTATCTAATTTTAATATTTTGAACCTCAGGACCACTTTGCTTGGAATGCCCCACGAGCATTTCTCCATTATCAAGAAAAGACTTGATCGAATCGAACATAGTATATTCCATCTCACATCTTTAGGAAGCACTAACATTTTCCCACCAATCTGTTTATACCAAGCATGTGGCAAATGGGTATACTTGATTTTTACTTGTATATTTTTATTCACATTAAGTGACTTTACTTTAGTATTAGCATTAGCTGTTTCACTTATTTTTCATTTGTTAGCTATTTTTACAAAAATAAAACATCTGTTTAGCACTAGCACACATTGTATTATAAACATTAGACACATTTCCATATTCTGAATAACTTTTAATTTTTAACTAGGCATTTTTTATCTCTATTCAAGTTGTTTTGTAACTTTTAATTTTATTATCAGAAAATAAAAAAGGAATATATTATTACATCATACTAAAGATTACATCATTAATATGATGAAGACAATTTTTTTATTGCAAATATCGCATTTCAAAAATTAAATATCGAAAATATCAAAATATCGTGATATTTTCAGAATAAATATCGGATATATATCATGATATATATCGGCGAACCCTGCGTTCAGGTATGACAAAAGATACTTTTAGAATACTTTCTCATTTAGAATTTGTAGTTGAACGTGAAAAGACTTGAATTTAAAGCAAACCAGCATTGATTCCGTTTTTTTTTTTTTTTTTTTTTGAATGAAGAAATGAAAAAGTAAGTGTTTAATTTATACTTTCAAAGATACATGCACTATTTTTTCACATAAACTTGCAGTACAACCTTGCAGTACCCTTCGTCCACTATTCAAGAAATTTCGATAACTCGAATTTTTTGACTGCTCCCTTTGAATTCAAGATATCGAGGTTTGACTGTATAATAAATGCTGAAAGAGCCAAAAATTTAAATATTAGACTAGAGCGTACTCGGTTGTACGCATTACAACCCATCAAACAACGTGATCAACGCTTATAAGAACAGAGACGGCAGGACATAAGACGTCGCATAGCTTCAGAAAGGAACTATTTGCCAACATATAAATGCGCCATTAAGGCAGATGTTCCATACCACACTTTAGGACCATTTGAAGTTATGTGTATTCACTGTGGCGCATTGTACTTTCCCGGAGAACAGGTTTCTAATCGCAAAAATAAAAATTGTTTTGGTAACTGTTGCTTGCATGGACGAGTTTCAATGGCACCACCAAAATTTTCAAATGAAATAGCCCGTCTATTTTTAAATCGTCACCTACTTTCGAACTTTAGAAAAAAAACACGATTTTACAAACCTTTTTTTTTAACCGAAGCGGGGCTCGGTCTCCAGGTACTATAACTAAGTTGATTAACAAAAAATTTCTAGGCTTAATATTGATAAAAATGTTTATAATAATAAGTTCGTTTCTGAAATAAATGTTTTCAATGTGCAGTAAGTTTTGAAAAAACCCTCTTTGCCAACATTTTTTTTTTTTTCAATTGGCGCACCCGACAGGGTCCGATTAAGATACCTCAGGGCACTAAGCCAAATACTTTTTTGGGTATTCAGTATATGCAATTTTAGGCATTGGACAGAACAATTTTATCCCTTGACTAGAAAAATTTCAATCATTTGTGGCCCCTAAATTGTGGGGGCCCTGCAGGGTTGGGTTTTTGACGTCAAAAACCAGTTTTTGACATGACATGTCGAAAACGTCAAAAAACTGTCTAAAACTCAAATACAGTGGTGGTTATTGAGATTTTTTATAAACATATAAAGTTTCTCATCCTGAAAAATATTAAATAAAAATTTATACATCTTATCAATCAAGCTTAATAAATATTAAATTAAAAATTTAATAAAAATTATTTCTCATTCTTTTAAACCAGTGGTGGCCAACCCGCGGCACGCGTGCCACAATGTGGTACGGCAGAGCAGTAACAGTGGCATGCGAAGACTTCTTGAAAAAATTCCAAAATTGAGGGGAAAATGTCGACCTCAAAAATATTGATAAAAACTAAAACATTTGAACTGATAAATATAATGATATTATGACGATTAAGTGTCAGGAGGCTGTCTCACAAATTGTCTTAACTACAATATTGCAAAGTTCTTAGCGTTAGCTTCGGACATCCAACGAAAGCGGTGACGCTACAGACAATGCTTTGTAAAGCATATTAGTGCGTGACACGAATGAAAGTTTCGATGCTGCAGAATGGATTCTTAATCTGCAATAGTTTCAGCTACGGGTGATGAAATTTTTTAAAAAGTTAACTCTGCCAATAAAATTAAGAAACCAGATTGGACAAAATTCGGTATGGTTGCACAAATGAAGATCCTTAAATTGTTTTGGTTACATTATTTGAAAATAATTTGGGAAAAAACTTCAAAAGTATCATTGCATTATTTATCACAAACTCCTTGCCAAAGAATGAGACCTTTTCTCTGCTTGTGATTCTGTAGAGTTCACTGTATTAACAAACTACGAGTTAGAGCTCTGAATGTATTGTGAACTTTCCCAGGAGAAAGAGGAGAGCATGGCAAGTTACTCCTTCATGGAAATGTGCAATAGCTATCCAAAGGAAAAATAGTCATAAGATTTTAGAATTTTAGCGAGTGTGTTTTTTTAAATGTCTGGAAGGAAAGCAATGAGAACTTGCTACTTAGGATGAATGAAGAATAGCAAATGAATTTAGCTATGTCATCGCTTATTATCCGGCGTTTCAGTAATTTAAATTTAAGATAGTACAAAAAAAAAGTTTCCTAAACCAGTATAGGCCATCTACATTCTTTTATGATAAAACTTCAGTTTCTTTCTCATACTTTGGAGAAAAAAGAATAAAACATTAAATTTAATACTGAAAATATCAACCCAAATTCAATAATCTCCAATGATATATGGAGAAAATTTTGCACCTTTTTTAAGTATACATTCAGAGTTAGGCTTGATTATTTTCAGGATCATAAAAAAATGTTGATCTTTTCAAATTCTTTGTCTATTTTTCTACAAGACACTACTTGTTACTCTTCTGAAATCCAATTCAGAATTACTGACCTTTTGCATTGATAATTAAATAAAAGAGCTTACTTCAACAGAAAGTGATCCACGTTATATAGAAATTTGAAAATTTGTACCAACATTTTTTTTTTCACATTTACACACTTTAGCCGTCTGATGCTGTTGTAGATTTGGTTAAAAATACGCTTCTAAACAAATATTTTTTGTTATGAATGCAGAAAAGTTGAAATACCGCTGAATATTAATTGATAGCACTTTAAACACTTAAACTTCTTAGGATTCTCAAAAAATAATCCTAAAATTAAAGACTTGGTAAAAAAGATACAGACTCATAAACCACATTTCGTCCAGACTGTTTAATTTTTGGAATAGCATGTTTGATGTTATTTTTTTTTTTAATTTTTTTTTTAAGCATAAGCCAACTGACAGAACTTATGAAAGTGTTTATTGTCGATAACTCTTAAGTTCGGACTTGTTTTATCTTTATTATCATTTAGATTTCAATTGCTCAGATTTGCAAGAAAAGGGTTTCATTTGAGTAAAAATTACATAGTCAACCTAAAATCTATTTTTTTTAACTTTTAAAAATTTTTAGTTTGTTGCAAAAATACAATGTGGCACGCTGAGCTTTTTCTCTCCAGATTGTGGCACTTTCCCTAAAAAGGTTGGCCACCCCTGTTTTAAACTAACTTGTTTTGCCGTGAAAAAAGTTAAATATTAAAACTTCCAGCTTTTAAAGTAGTTTTGTTAAAATTTTAATATAACTATCAATTAGTTATCTTATCAATCAAGTTTAATAAAAATTAAATTAATAAATTTAATGAAAATTAATTCACATTCTTTTAAATTAACCTTTTGGATCTGGGCTGTTTTTTACAAATTTTTCTTTCAACCCAGGTAGTACGACAGTTGAACCACAGATTTATTTTCCATTGAAAAGAGAAGGTATCAACTGTCGTACCAGACGTATGAAACCTTGAAAAAATCCCTGGCTCTAAAGGGTTCGAGTGAAAATCTCAACCCTGTCCTCTAAAAAAAAAATAGTTACGCTACAGCATGTGTACCGCCCGGCTCCTAAAGATTAACTTGTTATGGAGTGAAAAAAAGTTACAAATGTTAAAACTTAAATCCAAATTTTAGAGTACTTTTGTTTAAATGTTTTAATAGATATCAATTAGTTATCTTATCAATCAAGTTTAATAAAAATTAAATGAATAAATTTAATGAAAATTAATTCGCATTACTTTAAATTAACTTGTTATGCCGTGAAAAAAGTTAAAAGTATTAAAAGTTAAATCCAGTCTTTAAAGAAGTGTTGTTTAAATGTTTTAACAACTATTAATTAGCTATTTTATCAATCTAAAAATCTTTACATCAGAATTTAAAGTGATTTTTTTTTTCTTTTGAGTAAAAGCAAAACTAAATTAATTAGTACTCAGTATACAAATCTGCTAAACATTTTTGATCAAACTATTTTATTTATTTATTTATTAGTTATTGTTGTTACTTTTGTAATCAATTTTATCTGAGAATTACTATAAATATTCTGAAATGGAAAATAAGCTTATTGTTTCAATAGTATTACTATGGTTTCTTTAAAAAAACTCATAATAAAAAACAATAAACTTTACTCATTTTTCATTATTACCAAATGCATCATTTCTCAATATTTTAAATTATTAATTCGGAGCACTTTATTTTAATAACCTAAAACTCCAAAAGTTTACTTCAGTGTCTGAAATCAGAAATTGTAAAATTCATTTGAAAATGTATTTTGATTATCAATATCATGGGACGCGGGAGCGTCCCGCCCCGCCAAGAAAACCAAATACAAGCCGCCAAGAAATTTCCTTCGCCAAGAAAAATGTAAAAGAGCGACTAAGGACTGATTACGCGAGTAACCAAACCGGGGTTTTCACCCCTCTGTAGCTCAGCCCCATAAAGATCCCTAGAGTTCATTTTTGGTATACTCAATCTCCAGCGGCCCCTGACTGCACATACTAAAGCAAAACATCCAGGGCCCTCAGGGGGAGGGGTGATAAATGTTAAAAAATTGCTATTTTTTGCACTTTTTAAAAATTGTTTGACAGGGGTCCAGACTAAACAGTAACTGGGATTGAGCTCTACGTTTGCACCCACATTTATTTTGTCTCACAGCTCGGCATAGGGGGTTCTCGCAGATTGAATTTTTGACAAAGTTTTATGCGGCTTATACGCCGATGCGGCGTATCTGATGAAAGAATTTTTTCCTCCCGAATTTTGCGAAGTGCGGCGTATACGGTGGTGCGGCTTATCTACCCGAAAATACGGTAGTTCATTTTAATATGAGATCGGCAGTAAGGGTTGGGTTTTTTTTTTTAATTTTAATTTAATCGTAGTATTGTTAGCAACTAGCTTTGTTTTGCATCAGTTCGGGTGGTACATTGTGATTGATTTTAAATTTATCCCAGACTGAAGAAGATCCTTGAACTTTTGCACCAAATGTATGCCACCAAGAAAACCACATATGTCGGACCGCCAAGAAAAATGTTGAAGGGAAAAAAAACATGCAAAGTAAATTTTAAAGAGAAAAAAAAACAGGCAAAGAAATAATATTAATGCAAAAACATGAGATATCTCCCCAAAAACAACAGTGTTGTAAAAAAAATCCCCCGCCAAGAAAACTTTAAATACTCAGCCTTAAAAAGTTATGATATCGAGTTTTCCCGCCAAGTTTGTGCCAAACTACAACTAACCTGTATGGATAGTTCTTTTAAATTGTTTTCAGTCCTGCTAGGCGGTAAGTTTTTACTCATTAAGCAACCACCTCACAAGACAAAGCTTCCCGCCTGGCAAAACTGAAAACAATTTAAAAGAACTATCCATACAGGTTAGTTGTAGTTTGGCACAAACTTGGCGGGACAACTCGATATCATAACTTTTTAAGGCTGAGTATTTAAGGTTTTCTTGGCGGGGGATTTTTTTACAACACCGTTGTTTTTGGGGAGATCAAATTTAATCAAGTTTTGGACGAAAATTTAGGTTTTTGACAATTATGTCAAAAACCATGTCAAAAAGGGGGTTTTGACATGACGATAAAAACCACGGTTAAAACCGGATAAAACCTCCGACTGTCAAAAACTTGCCAACCCTGGCCCTAGGCCACGGCCTAGTTGGCCTATTCCAGGGCCGTCGGCAAGGGGGGGTGTGGGGGGGGGGGTGCTACACCCCCCGACTTTTCTGAAGAAAGGGGCCGCCGATTTTATTTTATTATTAAAATGAAATTTTAGAAAAATATTTCAGAACTTTAAGTGAAACATAAAAGAGAAGCGGAATAATTTAAACATTATTAAGAATATCAGTAAACCTGAATTTTTAAAAATGTCCTGTATTTTCCGCGGCCCCAATTATTACTTATCAAAAATAAATAATTGGGGCCGCGAAAAATAGATAAGATTCCTTCACAGCAATATTCGTTGCGAAAAATACAAAATTTTCTCGTTCATGGGGTCATGTAAACGGGAAACTTTTGGTCGCCCTGCCCAGTTTGGAAAAAAAAGGTACTGTATTAATATGTGCGAGAGCTTTAAAAGGTACGCTAACCTCTTTAACTAAAATTAGTTAAATTAATAAAACATAAATCAAATTATATATACATAATTCAACAAGATCGATGCAATATTAAAAAAAAGAATATATGCTGAGGGCCGCCAAATTTTATATTTTAAATAAATTAAAATAAATGATCGATGCAATAACTAAAAGGGAAAAAAAAGATAATATGCAGGGGTCGCCAAATTTTATATTTTAAATAAATTTAAATTAAAAAAAAATACACAAAATACCATTATCGAAAGGTAGTGCAATGTTTAAACTGAAGATAATTAAAAAGAAAATTTATCACTTTTCACTTTGTGTTGGGACCGAACGAATTTTTTTAATGTAGTAAATTTGAAGAAATAATAATAATAATAATAAAAGTTTATTATACTGAAATTAAAAAAAAAAGGATGGGGGGGAAAAAATTAAATTCGGTTGAAGAGGCTCTTTCAACCTCCTCAGACCATCAAAATGAAAATCGCATATATTGGTGAATATTGTACACACGGTCACACGGTATAAGTTACTGTGATGCTCCAGATTTTTATTTTTTATTTTTTCTAAATCACATCGCAGTCAAACGACGCAAAACTGCTCATTGACCGTTTTTTTCGGTGGAAAAAGGAAACAAACAAATGCACGGGACTAAAATGTAATTGTACAGGCTGTTTTGCAGAAAAAAGGCGCCGTTTTGTGTCGAAAATCAACAGGAATTTCTTATAGTTCGCGGAAAATTGAAGTACCTCAAACGATATATTTTACAGCTATACTTTATACAGCTATATTTTATAATTTATAAAAGTGCAGCAGTTTTCTGAATTAAAGGAATTAAAGGAAATTACAGCTCTCTTTACTTGTACTTTTATTATGTTTTTATTTGTAAAAATTAACCTTTATTTGACAGGTTTTTTTTTCTTTTTTTGCGTCATTTAAATTAAAGTTTTGATTTTGAAGTATTCTATTAACAATATTATTTTTTGTTAAGATGTCATATGAAACTAAAAATAAACAGATAGAAGTAGAAGTTTTAATTTTGTCTATTAATAACTCCGAAGCTTGTTTAGAAACCATATTCCTCGATTCTAGAAGTACCTCTAGAAAAATTGATGTTATGACTTTAACAGAGGCTGACAATCTAGTAGATGTTAATTAAAAAAAGGAGATAATTTTATATGCTTTAATAACTGTCTGAAACGTTTTTCAATCATTTGTTTCGAATGAGTTGCATACTTTTAAACGATTCTAAAATAAGAAGAAAAACTCAGTTTTTGTTGTATATTTTCCCTCTCATTTTTAATCAATTTATGAGACCTAGCATGAAAAGAGTTATTTTCTATTGATCACCAATTTAATTCGGTTATTCGCGTCAAGCTTACATTGATTCATTTAATGAAATTTTATCACTTGAAATCGTAAAACTACAAAGATATTATTTGAAAAGCTCGCATACCAGACGAACTTCTTCTCTCCCGACTTCTCATTTCTGCTAAAATTCAGCTGCTAGTCCAGTCATATTAGACATTAAATTTGCAAATCGCGATGTAGTCCTGATTTTTTAATACGTAGTTTGGGTCACCTAGGGTAGTGTAAATCTAAGTTTGCAGTTTTCAAAACCCTGTGTTCGCGGCGTAACTCACGAAAAACTGTAAAATTTCCCGATTTTTTTCAGTTTTTCCTTTATAACAACTAAACTATAAAACTTTTGATTAAACGTGTGAATAATCATTTTAAAGAACACTAAATTTTGAACAATTTTAGCTGAAGTGGATCTCTGTAGGACCAACGGTTTAGGACATATTGCATTCCGAAAAATGGCCATTTTTTGCGAAAAGTGAAAAAATTACGCTCTGATCATATTTCGGACTTAATATCGATATGAATTATTACTCTACAAGAAATAAAACGGACAGGAACTTACTGCAAATTTTAATGGCTTTCCTTTAGGCCCCCCAAAAAGTCCGTAGAATCAATATTTCATTTAAAATCATTAAAAAAAAAGAAAAAAACGGAAATTTTGATTATCTTGAGAAATTAAAGAAATTGTTTCTGACAAGAAGAAAGGAGGACTGGACGATTAAAAAACAAAATGCTTAGAATGGTATAAAAAAAGGTAACACTATATTACAACGTTATTTTCATAATTAAGAAAAATCTTACAGGTCAATTTCTACATACGTACAGCATGTCCGAATGTACTGTCTACGACTTACGCAAAACTGAGAAAAGTTTCGACTCTTTTTAGTTTTTTCTTTATAACTCCAAAACACTGTAACTTTTGATGATATATGTGAATACCCAATTTAAAAAACGATAAATTGGAAACATTTTAAGCTCAAGTGGAGCTTTGTAAGACCAACCTTTTTAGGAGATATTGCATTTCGATTTTTTTATGCTTTGACCACATTTTGGAAAAAATACTGACAGTAATTTTTACTCCTCAAGAAACAAAATGAACATGAAGTTACAGTAAATTTTATAGGCTTTCAGTTAAGCTCAAAAAGAAGTCTGTTAGGTTAACTTTTTGCTTTACAATAGCGAAAGAAACAAATATCTGTTCTAGTGAAAAAAATGAAACATTTTTTTGATTATACAATGTACATGTGAATAATCATTTTAAATAACACTAAATTTGAAACATTTCAAGCATAAGTGAAGCTCTGTATGACTAATAGTTAAGGAGTTATAAAGAAAACAATGAAAAAATTCGGAAAATTTCGCAGTTTTTCGCGAGTTAAGCGGCAAACACAAGTTTTAGAAAACTGCAAACTTAGATTTACATTACCCTAAGGAGACCCAAATAACATTCAAAAATCAAAACTACATCGCAATTTTGCGAATTTAGCCCTTTTCTTTGCACATTATGACTGAACTATGCGACTTATATGCAAGGGCATTTTTGATCCATAAAATTTAAACAAAATATTTACGATTTACAAATTAGCTCCAAACTATGATAGGTGATTTCTTTTATTGTCAGTTCTTAAAAATAAAAATAAATAAAAGGGGAATGGTGCACTTTTTCTCTTCAGAAAAAAAAAATATAGCAATAATATCCAGAAATTTTACAAAACTACTATTCAAAATTTTCTTGCATTAATTTTGAAGAATCATTCTCTCACCTTTTCCACTGCTATAATGAATTTCTGTATATGGCGTGGGTTGGAATGGTGAATAATTCAAGAGAACCCCCCCCCCCCCTATATGATGAGCCCACAGCCCAGGGCCGCCAAATTCTCAACACCCCCCCAGATATTTCAGCTAGCGACGCCCCTGGCCTATTCAGTAATCAGGCCCTGGCACTCGAAAAAACCTGGGTGAGTTTTTTCGAGCAGGGCCCGCTTTGGCGAACCCTGCTGTTTGGACAACATTGCAAGTGTTGCAGTTTTTAAAAGTCACTAAAAAGTGAAAATATTGAGTTATAGTCAAAAGGAAAACTTACTTGCTTTGATGATGTTGATGTAAGGAAAATTTTAGATCTCAGTAGACCTGCTTTCTGGGTATTGGCAATTACTCATACAAATGTTGTTACGCTTTTAACGAATTTCAGAGCATTCAGTAGTTACTCCATAACATCAGAAACAAGCAAATGCTTTTGAAGGCTTCATATTTTACCAAAAACCAAACTCACGAAACTTTTTTCAACACTCCGCTCCGTAGACTCCGTATCCGCGGTGTAAACAACGCGCGTTCTATTATTTTCGACGGTTGCAGGTAAACTGAAAATGAGTAAAACAGATAGGTGGAGAAAAGATTTCTGGGACTGATCTCTAAAACTAGTTTGGAGTTCTATATACCATACCACACTGCTTGATACGGCCAAATTCTTATGAAACGTTGCATCCGCAAATGAACATGCAAACACCGATTCGTATTGCTTTCGGGTTCATCGTGAAACTTTACTCTTGTAGATGCGGCTATACCCCCCCCCCCCTATATGCTGCTCCTCTGCCCTCGCGCGTCTCTATGTAAGTACTTCCCAGGGAGGTACTTCCATATATGTACGATTATTGCAGGAAAGAAAAGCCTAAATAAAAGATGAAATTCACGTTCTTGGCAAAAATAAAAGCAATATATTTAATACTGTTCCCAGCAAGCAAAATTTCTTGCATCAACCTTGACAGATCTTGACATTGAACTGACAGCGTCAATATTGCACAATTTTGTACTGCATATAGATTGCATACAGATTTAAAAATCAATAATGCTATAACAACACGTGTGTAATATTACATACATCTTAACATATCAACACTGAAACGTGCTGTAAAATCAACATTGCACACATGTTGTCAGCATCAGGATTTTATAGAATTTGTTGAACTGGAGCACTGATTTCACGCTGCCGCCAGCAGCAATTTATTGATGCTTCAAAGGCAGAGCCCACCCTGACATTCGACTGACATAATAAGGCTGCATTCACCTTGACAGTCAACATTGAGGCAAGGAGAGTAACATAACATTCGCGCACAATAGGAGAGAAGCGCATGCGCGGATTTTACACCCGGCATTCCGATTTTTTCCTTCAATGCGAAGCGAGCGCTGCACGTGGGGACGTGGATACGATTTAGGCTTCGTTAAAATTCGGTTGCTTCATTGTTGTGTGCAATATTATTGCTTTTTATTTGTGATCCTATTACTGCATTTATTCAATGACGCGGCAATACAATCCATATCGCGATCGATTAGCGATCAATTGCAGAAATGGGTGACAATAAAGATTTTTGTTTCTAAACGTGGCTGACAACAAGGGATTACACGCAAAGATTTTATCATAATTACTCTTCAAGCTCACGAGTAAGCAAAATTTTATTCATTAACTATTGATGTTATTCTTTAAGATAAATTGATTTTTTGTCTAAACAGTATTTTTAAAGCTGACATCAATCTATAGAATGTAACTTGAATTTTATGTTGATTATCTCGGTGCAATTAATGCTCCTCAATTAATTCTAATTAGGCATTTTATGTCTTTGTAGTAAATAAAAGAATCATAAATTTAAGAATAAATCAATATATAAGAAGTCTATATGTTTAGTTAATCCAAAATCAATGAAGTAATTCTCATTATACTCAATTAAGGGGTCTTAGGACTTTTTACGCGCTCCGCGAACGCGAAAATTCATCTTTTTTTAAAAACAATACAACTTTTTTATTAAAGCAAGTAGAAACTTGAAAATTTAAACCCAAAATATTCATACATATTTACATTATTTTCCAAAGTTATAAATAAATTGGATAAAAAATATTTAATTTGTAAAGAAATTTAAATTGGATATTTTTCAAAATTACGAAAATCAATATTTCACGGAGTGCAGGATATCTTAAAAACTAATTATCGTATTCGTTTGAAATTTCACACACATGTTTGAATGAAGCATTTTTATAAGTTATACATCAATTTTTAGATAAATTACCAACAGGAAAAAAATTATGGTATTTTTAATATTTTTTATTTTGAAATTTCAAAAATTTTCTAAACAATTTGAATAATAAAATTTTTTTTTGGTCTGAATTTATGAAAAGTGTGTATAACATTGAAAACAAGTATTTTTCTAATAAATAAAATTAATTTTGTAGGTTTTTATCATTTCTTTTTTGCAGAAGCTTGCGCTCTGTGAAGTATTGATTTTCGTAATTTTGAAAAAATATCCAATTTATATTTCTTTACAAATTAAATATTTTTTATTCAATTTATTTATAACTTTGGAAAATAATGTAAATATGTATGAATATTATTTGTTAAAATTTTCAAGTTTCTACTTGCTTTAATAAAAAAGTTGTATTTGTTTTAAAAAAAAAGATGAATTTTCACGTTCGCGGAGCGCGTAAAAACTCCTGAGACCCCTTAAATTGTAAATTGTACAAAAAAATTACTTTATGTGACTCTCCATGTCAGCTTTAGAAACGTCCTTAAGCTAAAAAAAATAATAATTCATCTTGAAGAATAAAAGGAATAGTTAAAGAATGGAATTTACTTCCTGAATTTGAAGTGAAAATAACAAAGAAATAATAAGAATAAATAAAAAAGAAACACCCTGCAAACGTACTGATTTTGCACTGCATAACAATACGTGTGCAGGGTGACAAAAGCTGCATACAGACTAATTTCACACTGTCATATCAGTGTATCCTGCCATTTCAATGTTAAGATAATGTGTATGCAGGATTACAATAGCAACCACTTCTTGCATGCAGATTGATTTCACACTGCTATGGCAGCAATTTGATGCTCCAAAGGCAAAGCCCACCCTGCCATTCGACTGACATAAGGCTGCATACACCTTGACAGTCAACATTGGGGCAAGGCGCTGACAGCTCTTAGAGAGTAACATAACATTATTCAGGCAGTATTTAGGCAAGATTAGATTGGCTGACGCGTTAACCTGTATGCAATCCTGAGGCAAGATATTTTGCTTGCTGGGTTATTAATACTGAAGGCTAAACTGTATTACATGTTGATGCATTAAGTATTTCAGTTATTTGTAGCGATGCAAAGCGTGGAAATAACCGGGTTTTTTGAGAAGGGAATTTTGAAAATGCCCAAGAGTTTTGGGAATTTTCAAAGTTTTTAGAAATTCTGTTTTAAAATTTTTCAAATTAATTAAATTTTGTTAATCAGTAACAGGAAGTTTGGACTTTTGTACAATAGACTGAATTGTCTGAGTAGTTTTATCAAAATAAAAACTTATTTCAGCATCTTTTTTTTTTCTCTTCAAGCTCCCAAGAAAGTAATACTTTGCTTTTATCCTACTGTTTTAAAAATTTTTTATATATCAATTGAATTATATATTTCAGAAACCAGTCAAAAGACAAATATTATAATTTCATGAAAATATTTATGGCATCTCATTAAATTAATCAATCACGACTACAACACTTTA
>JAXGGA010015333.1:0-29468 GCA_038373865.1 Uloborus plumipes
AAATTCCGCTTTAAACTTTAAAATGCTACGTTCTTTACATTAGTTTTCATGCACGTCGATAGTTAAAAATGTATTGTATAGAAGAAAATTAGAAAATGTTGATGATTGAGAAATAGAAACTTTTGCAAGTGGTGAACTCCAAATTTCGCACGTTTAATCCAAACACGCAATATTGATTTTTTCTAACACAAACAAACAGTTGAGCATCACTATGAGTGTATCTGGATTTCAAATTTATATTAAAATTATTATGATTTTTAGGTAGGTAAGCTCCCTGATTTTCAAAAACAAACCACAGTTCGTTTCCTCTTCAAAAATAAATAATTGCAAAAATTAGCAGAAAAGTATATATATATAGAGAGTTTAGCAAAGTGCTCAAAGTTCTTTTCATGCTAACAGTTCACTCAAATAGTTTTTTCTATTCATTTGTAAATTTTCAAAAATATGAATTATTAATTTTATATTACTGTGCAATAAGCCTCTTAAATCAGATGCAATATGAGTGTATCTGGATTTAAAATTTATTTTAAAATTAAAATAGTTTTAAAGTAGGCGAACTCCCGGATTTTCCAAAAAAAGAGAAAAGAAAAAGGGGTGTGTTATTTTGGGAAATTTAAGTAATCTAGATATCTGTCGTTCTAAATCCATTATTCGTTTCATCCCCCAAAATAAATAATTGCAAAAAATAGCAGAAATTTAATTGAATATAGTATATATATGTAGAGTTTAGCGAAGTGCTTGAAGTTTTTTTACGCTAACACAGCTCACACAAAAAAAATTTTTTTTCTATTCATTTGTAAATTTTCAAAAACGTGAGTTAATAATATTATATTACTGTGCAATAAGCCTCTAAAATCAGATGCACCAGTAATAATTTCATCTAATAATCATCTCCTTCTGTAATTGTCTAATAAAATCACCTTTACTGAAAAATTTTCTTGTTTTCGGACCGAATTCCCCCCCTTCACTCTCCTGTAATCAATAGTTAAAAAGCATTTATTTTATTATAATAAATAATCAAGTTAAATTTTTTTAAGAAACATTCAAATTCTGAAAGAAAAAAAAATGGGTATTTTACCTATTTTAATTTATCTTTTGAAAAAGCGTTGGAAGTTCAACAGAACAGAAATATAGTGAATGCATTTGTTACATTAAGTAAACATATTTGAAACTTCCATGGGGAAAAATATGTCTTTACTTACATATTAGGGTAACAAAAGAATTTATACCCTTTCTTGGGAAAAGGCCTCTTAATTTCGCCCTAAGCAACTATCGATATACAACCCGCTGTTTTTATTTAATCCCAAATTCAGTTCTCGTTAATTAGGCCCAAAGGATAATGCAAGTTTGCACGGTAAACAGTTGGAACATTTGTTTTCCTTGGAAAGCGATCAATAAGAGAATTTGATTGAAAAGAATCCCGAACGATTATGTTCGAATTCCCTTTTGTTGTCGTTTCAAGGATTTGGATATATTTGGATCAAGTTCAAAAGGAATTAACGCTGAAACAATTCCGGTTTTCAAGCGTAATATCATATTGTCTTATAAGTAAACGGAATCGATGATAAAATAATTGAAAGGTAAATTAGTTTGGGAAGAAAGAGAAAATGATACGTTTTTCAGAAATTTAGAATATTTATTTTACTCTTCAACTACTACTTTTTTTAAAGACTGTTGTCAATACGAGAATGCAATAATTTATATCTTTTAAGTTATGTGTGATATTTTATTGTAACAGTCCAACAGGACATTTAGGAGCTGTTATCATTTTTACTTGCAATTTACCATAAATATTTCATCCTACCCTGCATGGTAGAACCATTTTTATATTAATAAATTTTCAAAATTTTAAGTAAATCTCTTCTTAGAGAATCATCAAACTGTTTAACTTCTGATCGTGACAGGTAACGGTGAGTCTCTTGGGTGCATATGCGTACATATGATAGTACAGTAGGAACTCTATGAATCGTACTGATTTGGTCTTAAATCAGTGGTTCTCAACCTTTTCACGGCTAAGCCCCCTCCACAAGTGTAATTTTTTCCAACGCCCCCCACCTTTCATGCGAACTTTTTGCCACCTTAATGTGCGAAAAGTGGTTTAACGTTTAAAATAATTTCCTTCCAGAATTTCACAATACGTTTAAACATATTATATTTTTCCAAATTAGTCATTATTAGAATTAAAATGACGAATGTAGAAATAAAAAAACAAATCTAGGATTAAAAATATTTATTTTTAAAAGAATAATAACAAAACAAATTAAATAAACAAGCAAAAAATATTACTCAAAAATTGAAAGAAACAATCAGATGCAATAAAAATAAACAAAGCAATTTTTTTCTCATTCGAAAATTGAAAGGAACATTCATAAATATGTGTTAGTGAGATATTTGGTCTTGGTGGTTAAAAGCCAGTTTCCTCACTGTCGGTTTAATATTTTTTGTAAGGTAAAGGCGCAAGTCTCTTCTTGGGACGATTTAGAATCGATTTCTCTGTTTTGTAACTAGTTTGGTGACAACACTGAATCCTCATTCAACGAGGTAGGAAGAGGGGAAGACGATTAAAAAATTTTTGGCGATAGCTCACAGTCTGGGATAAAGGCTACTCCAATGTCTCTTTGCAACCAAAATCCTGTAAGACTGTTAACATTCTGGAAACAAGCTTTTCAAGTTTTAGTGGTTGAAAGTTCTACCAATTCTTACTGATACTGAACATCTGCTGTCGCAATATTTTTAAAAGGGTTCAAGACCCATTAAGGAACGTTCAGAGACAAAAATATCCTCAAAACGTTCATAGAAATCTTTGTGCAAAGACTGATGATAATGGCAAAAACGTAAGCATCATCGAAGGAAAAACCACTAAAAATAAAGCAGGAAAGTAAATTAATGACGTGAGCAAAAATCGAAGTTAAAAGAGGTCGAACAAAACAGTCAAACTGAGCGGGCATTCTAAGCATTGCAAATACGATTGGCAGGTAACAATTTAGGAAAATAACCAAACCGCGGAAAATAGCCAAATTGCACGAATGCCCCGGTCCATCGAGATATTTTAGATATCTTTAGGGTAGACTTACTTTCTCATAGATACTAAGCTAACTTATGAGAATATGATGAAAGAAAATTAAGAAAGTAAAGAAACAAAAAACAAAATCGATGACGTTCAATGTTCTGCCTAAAAAGCTCTTTGTGGGACACTTGAATGCAATCGTGAATCTTTTTAGCAGCATTTCAAATCCCTATCAAATTTTGGCAATAGACATTGAAATCTGGTATCCTAAACGGGGGAGCTGTTCAGTCTGAAGACCAGTTTCGTTTAGCAACAATCAAAATAGGCGACAGAAACTTGAGAACTTAATCTGACCATTTTCACCAGCAGATGCAGGACGGTATTTTTACATGTATGATAATTACTAAAAAATACGTTATTAATTTTTTTTACAGCTATTAGAAATTACATTGCTATGATAAAAGGAATCAATCAACACTTTGGCTGAAAAATAACCAAACGATGGTGTGACTAATGCTTTTGAATTTTATCTAGCTTTGTGTAATCAAAATTAGCCAATTTGTAAAAGAAAAATATGATAAGCTAAACCATTTTAATAAAAATCTGGTATGGACCCCACACTACTTCCTTTTACGTGTAAATTTCTTAGTAGTTGCCTTAAGTGTTAAAAAAAGTGCTTGGAGTGAGCAAGGTAACAATTCAAATATTTACTCTCCTAATCTGCCACGAAACAATGCAAAAAAATTTTACAATGGTTAATTTTCTAACTATTGCTGATTTTAATATCATTCAGTGAATTTTTCGCAAAATATCGCCAATAACGCCAAGTTGAACCAAAATTCAAAAAAAAAAAATTTCGCCAAATTTGTCGCCAACTAGGCGATATGTTGCCAAGTTGGCGTCAAACTTTTGGCGACCAAAAGCTTGGCGACATATCGCCAAGTGGTCGCGCCAATTCATATCACTTGAGTCTGCATTGAAATTAACACTGATTTACCCCAAAAAAGGGGTAAAACACCCCCTTGGGAACATTCAAATGCAACCACAAGGGGAGGTGCACAACTAGACCATCCTCAGAGCCTACATACCAAGCTAGAAGCTTCTACGGCATATAGTTTTTGAGTTATGCGACCCACATACGCACACACGTACATACAGACGTCACGAGAAAACTCGTCGTAATTAACTCAGGGGTGGTTGAAAAAAATTTTTCGGCTGCTTATATGTTGGTAGGTACATATGCACGTGCTGGCAGGTCAAAAAAAACTAAGGAATTTTCATTCGGGGGTGAGCAAAATCAAAATTTAGACTCAAATTTGAGTGATTTTTTTTTCGCGATCACAATACTTCCTTTACTACGTAAAAGGAAGTAAAAAAACAGTCTCCTCCGAAAAACGTAAGGAAATAAGTTGAAAGATTCTAAAGCGTATAACTTTATTTTATAGCATTCACAAATAATTCAAGTTGGGTTCTTGATTTAATGCAAAATTTAATTTTGATTTTTAAAATTGAAATAAAGTCTAATGCATTCACTGTCCTCTGACCCCCAAATTTTCCCACTGCCCCCTGACGCCCAAAATATACCCACCTCCCCCCTACTGCCCAAAACATGTTCACCGCCCCTCAGAATCTTCCCACCGCCCACAGGGGGGCGGTACCGCCCCCGTTGAGAACCACTGTCTTAAATGAATCAAAAATTGCGTCTAAATAGGCATTGGAAGCTTAAAAATGCTTATCAGGAGGCCGCAAAAGCTCTTGATTTAAACATGAACATGTTTACGCTCGCGCACACATAGGCAAAAATAATTAAAAAAATAAATAAAATAAATAAATAAATAAAATGAATAAATAAATAAATAAAATAAATAAATAAATAAAATAAATAAATAAATAAAATAAATAAATAAATAAAATAAATAAATAAATAAAATAAATAAATGAATAAATAAAAATCTAGCATCAAGCTCCTGGTATTCATTTGAATTTTTATGCCCTGAATTCAAACTATGTTTTGCGAAAATCACGAATTGCGATAATAGCCCACTGGTTGGGTTTCTTGTTTCTACAAATGGAATAGAATGGAAATTTAGAATAACCCACAGAAATATTTTGAGCAGTGCTTGAATTATTAATGTCTAGATAAGGTGACCGTGAAGTGAAATTGTTTACATACAGATAAATAAATAAATGAGTAGAAATCGGTGAAATCGATGATGGTTAAAGGAGATGCAAGTTGAAAGAGTTTTAGATGATTAAATTTCTACTGCAAGTTGTAAATATCGTTCTTGAAAATGTCTTGTTTGTCCAAGAGTAGATTGTTCAAGTTGTCCTTGTTTGTCCAAGATTAGTAGTGTTGGTTGAGATCAACTTTTATTTTTTCAAAAATCTCCGTGAGGAGGAAAACAAGCTAGGTTAATAGGAGAAAGATAAATGTACGCAATTTTTAGGCCTAGTTTTCTAAATATAGAATGACTTAGGTCTTTTTTACAACTGGAAAGCAAATCTGAAAAAATAATTTACACTCACATGTTTAAACATGGCGTGACAGATGTAAAGCATTTTTCACACATTTAAGTAAAGCAAAGAAAGAAATCGTCAACAAAAGAAGTACGTCTAGTATTTAAACTCAATATTTACCCAGTTCTTACCCAGAACTAAAAAAAATCAATGTTGTAAAACTCAGTTTAGTGTCCAAATATAGAATGACATAAGACTTTTAAACAAAAGGAAAGTAACTCTGTAAAAGTAATCAATGCTTACATCTTTAAATATTTTGGGTGTGACAGATGTAAAACGTTTCTCATACAGTTAAATGAAGTATGGAAACATCTTATCGAACGCAAAAAGAGCTGCTAGGCCCTTCCTTGCTCAGCCAGTATTTAATAAATAGTAATGTAGTAAAATGCATTTTATAGAGTCGATATATTATGACTTAAGTATTTTTAATAACTGGAAAGCAATTCTGAAATTTAATTTATGCTAACATGTAGAGAAAATTACAACGTTGAGGAGGCACAAATAAGCAAGGATACTGCAGACACGTGTTTCGGCGTTACAAGGAACGCTTTTTTCAATGCAAAAATTTTGAGCTTATGGATGCACAGACATCCGACAAAAGCTTGTCCTTAACGTTGTAATTTTCTCTACATCAATAGCACAAAGGTATTTGTAAACTTAATGCTTACATCTTCAAGCATTTTGATCGTGACAGATGTAAAGCATTTTCCAAACATTTTGGTTGAATCACGGAAAGAAATCGTCATCAAACGCAAAAAATGGACGCCAGTACTTAAAACCAAACATTTGCTCAGTGTTAAAAAAAATCAAAGTAGTGAAATGCATTTCACAGTGTCCAAATATAGAATGACTTAAGTATTTTTAACCACCGGAACGCAAACTTGAAAAACTAATCAATGCTTACATCTCTAAAGCTTCTAGTTTGCTTAGCGCAATTAAATCCCAACATAATCCGCTAAAGCTGCACATGCATAGACTATGAAACTGGAACGATTCCGATTTAAGTGAAACAATATGCAATGCCTTCTCTGAAATTCAAAATGGAGAGAGACCACACAATTCATCCTTAAATGAATATCAGCGGTCATCCTTAAATAAAAATCAAAGAAGTGAAATGCATTTCACTGTGTCCAAATATAGAAAGACTTAAGTATTTTTAACCACCGGAGCGCAAACCTGAAAAACTAATCAATGCTTACATCTCTAATGCTTCCAGTTTGCTTAGCGCAATTAAATCCTAACATAATCCTCCAAAGCCGCACATGCATAGACTATGAAACTGGAACGATTCCGATTTAAGTGAAACAATATGCAATGCCTTCTCTGAAATTCAAAATGGAGAGAGACCACACAATTCATCCTTAAATAAATATCAGCGGCTTGCGGTTTTAATCTAAGCCGAGAAGCAGCTGTTAATGAAGCCCGAAAGGGTAATGCAAATTTTCGTAGCAAAGATGCTTCAGGGTGTTGTTGCTTTCCGCCGAGATTCATCAATAGGATTAGTTTATGCAAATCAAGGTGGCTTTAATCTGTGCACATCCGTTTCGGCGAATTTTCTGCAGCTATCAAACGCTGGAACGTTTATTTAATGTTGTGAGGAGAGAAATCAAGCTTAAAGAGAAGAATTGTATTTGCTTAAAATTTTAGTTATTTGAAATTATGATTTAAGAAATGTTATTTAGTTTGGGGAGTCGTTTTACACAAAGTATCAATTTAAGATAAGGAAGTGATTACTTAAGGTGTGTTGATTTTTTTTTTTTTGTGATGTGAGAATTTTGAGAGTTAAAGATAAGTATGATTTTATTAAATATTTATGAATCTGTTCGTCGAGTTATACGATCAATATTTTAGATAACTTAAGGAAATGACTTACATTTCAATTACCGCTAAAAGACTATTGAAATATAAGTGTACAGAGATGGTGGTAAATGCTTGTTTCAAAGCGTGAAAGTACTTAGTTACATTTTTTAAAGTCAACACAATATTCTTAATTGATTTTGCAAAACAACAAACTTTCTGATAATGAAATGGAAGATGAAAGAATACAAAAATGTGTGCACTATTCTGGTTTTTAGCATATTGAAAGTTGGACATTTTGGACTTAGAAAAATAAAAAAAAAGCATTCAAACGTAATATTTTTTAAATTGAAAAGTTCTTCCCCCACTTTACAAATACTGTATTATAAAACTTGCATTTTTAATACATAACTTAAAAATCAACTTGAGTACATTTTCGGCGTATTTCCGATTTCCAAAGAATAAAATAGACAAGTAAAAGCGCTAAAATATTTTCAAGAATTATGAGGCTCGTTTGATCTTCCTTCTTTTCTTCATTGAAGTAAATTGTAATTTTTGATAATGCTTTTGAGTTTATCACATGATGTGGTTGAAAATGTTTTTCTTCTGACATTACAGAATGTTTTGATTTTGTTCAGGATAATGTTTTTTTTTTTATTTTTTTTCTTGTCTTTAACTCTGCATGAGGTAATCACTGCCCAGATTAGGTCTCATTGGGAACCCATGTTTCTAATATGGCCAAATTGCCTTTTTTTGTTAAAATTGTTGACGAAACTAAAACTTAAATTTTCACTTTTGATTCTTTTTGTTTACGAGTTACTGATGAATATGCAAAAGTCAGAGCCAATTGCATAGTTAATGAGCGAAACACTAGGACTTGAAACTCTAGACTGGGTTTTATTCGGTAAACTTCTTCATTCTAATGAAAAATTTCAATTAAATTCTTCCTTACATATTCGGAATAGTATAGTTTGATTTGTATTACGTAGCTTTATTTCTTTCCTGTAGTAGAAATATACCATAATTTTAGAAAGCACGATCTGGCTGGCATATTAGAAACTGCTACAATAAAATCTTATGTCATTTAGAAAACTTGGTCGTAACATTCCTGTACGTATATTAGTCAGGGTAATATTTGACTTCTCTGTATTAACCATTTTTTATATTTTCGAGACATACCAAAAATGAGCAATTTGAGTTAGCGTTCTCTGTATGTCCAGCTCATCTAACATAAAGAGCATCACTCTATTGCTACTCGTCATAATAAAATTAAAATAAAATATGTAGAAATAAAGCATTTTGTTTGTAATACTATAGTATGGCAGTATTTCTCAAGAATCTTGTATTTCTGTCTTGCTAAAATTAAGTTGCTTTCTCATTTTGTTGTCACTGTGTATTCTTTGATATACATACTTTTCACCAACTAAATTTAATTCTCCCTTAAAAACAAATTTCTAGTTATATTATCATCTTATCTCCTTTTATGAAACTTCCTCCTAAATGCTTAAACAATAATAAATTATATTTCAAATATAAATGGAACTTAAGTATTTTTCCCCTTTGTCAATTATTTCCTTTATTAAAGTTTAAAGTGAGAAACTAATTGCTTGAAATGATAGTTTCAATCTATGAAAACAATTATATAAAATACTTTGATGGCGACACTACGAATGTAAAATTAATTTTTGCTTTCAGGAAAGTAGGCTAATTAAGCTCTACTAGTTACAAACTTCGCTTGCTCTCTGAAAACATGCGAAACATTTAAGGAAAAGGGAAATGAGGAAGAAGGTTTACTAAACTTATTGTTTTTTGCTTCACGTTCAGTTTTAATTACTTATTCTTTCGCTATTTCCCGGAACAAATAAATAAATAAAATGTATAAATCAAAACCATAAGTTCTTACTTTATAAATTCAAGCTGTGCAGCATTTTGATTACATTTTTTTTTCTCATCAATCAAATTTTAATATATATTTTTTCAAAAGTGTTCTTACAACGATAAACACAAACTGTTGTTAGATTTCCATTTCTGTTACTTTTCTCATAAAAAAACTAATATATAGTATACTGTTTTTCCTTTCCTTTTCAATCGAAGAGAAAACTAGTATAATTCAATTATTTTCCAATGCATATATAGTCGACATATGTGCTCTCATAATATCTCACTTGAACTATAATACTTTGCCAAAATTTTACGCTCCAGTTATCAGTCTGAACCATCTCTCCACCACAAAAACATTTCACTTTCTCTTTCTAGAACTCCCTGCGCGAGCTTAAAATTATTTAAAACAAAAGCTACGCGAATCCAATCAATCTCGTGCCCCCTTGCTTATTCTTACTTGTCCATGTTCATCAATCGCGTACTACCCTCACGGCTCAAAATAAATGTTTACCGCAACCCCTTACGTCCCCTCAATTTTCGTAGAATCAGGTTCTGCATCACTTCATTTCAGTTCTTTTTCTCTCATAAATAAAAACATTTTACTAGATGGTATCCCCTTTCTCTTTCATTCCTCTTACGGGAGGAATGCCGTTATTCATTGGCCGAGAAACTTTCTTCAAATCACCCCGAGGGGAATGATAAATTGGATTATGAAAATTTTACCTTACCTCCCGCGCGCGCCGTTCGTGCTCGAAATAAATGCATATGACAAAATCTTTTTCTTCCCTTTCTTTCTAAAAAGAATTTTTAAATGATATTAATGCGCATTTCTCTTCAAATCCTCCTTTATAGGAAGCTGCAATGAATATTTAAATATATTTTATTATCTGGTTGCAGCTCCTTTTTGCACGTGATTCACTCTCCTCGAGAAGTATTGGGATGTGCCTAAATTTAATTCCCTGTTTTGCATAAAAACTCGAATCCTTGAATTATTACTTAAATTTGCATCAACATTGGGCTAAGTGAGCAGATTATTTTATTATGAGGTTAATAATGCATAATTATATCCAGGATTTCGCTTCAGATTAAATTAAAGGACGACAGCTTTTCTGGTATTTTTCATTAATTTTAATTTTATGAAGTGTACGTTAACTTCAAGTGACAGATCTTCTTTAAAAACAGCATATTCACTTTTGAATAAAAACTTTTTCGAGTTTTGTTTTCTTGATTCAGATACTTCAATTTAATAAAATTAATTTTCTGCTACTCTCCACTTTGCGTTTATTATATTTTAATACACTGAACATTTTTCCTGGAAAAGTGTAGCACATAAATCATCTCAATGATACAATTTTCAAATGCAAATTGCTACTATCCAAATAATTTTTTCCAACCCTGAAATGATTTTTGTTTGCGGAAAATCGTAACAAATAATGTTAAAGGGCATAGAGAAGGACCAGCACAATGTGCTTTCAATTAATAAGGACCATATCGAAATAAATAGAGTATTACTTATATATATATAGCTAATTTCCCAAAGTGTGGTCTGCGGACCCCCGAGGTCCTCAATGCTGTCCTACTAAACGTAAAAAATAATCGTAATTGGTTTAAAAGTTTTTTATTTAAAACATTTTATTCAAACCGGAAACACATTTTTAGAGAATAAAAAGTTATTGTTAACGTTCACGCAAGGCGCAAACCCCCTCTACCTTCCCCAGAACCGTCGATTTTAATACATATTTGACACCTAATTGAATTGGAATAGATTTTTACTTCCGTGGCTCAAAATACTACTGTTAAATAAGGAAAAATAACCAACAGCTCTAAAAATATACAGAACAATGAGTAAATAAATTTAAAGGGGAGAAACGCAAAAGTATATTAGGATAAAAAAATAAATGCAAGCTCGAATCAAGAGTTTTTTTTTTTTTGCGCGCGGGAGGGGGGTGGGAGGGTCCTCGCTGTTTGTAATTTTCAGGAGGGGTCCGTGGAGGTCTGGACTTTATGAACCTCTGACCTATAGTATACGTATATTCTCATTTAAGGACACAGATGATACAGGGTGTAAAAGTAAACATGTTCTGGATGATTATTTGTGACTCGTGAAATGAAAACTATTCAATAACTTCACTGCAAAAAAAAAACTTCTTTTTACAGTCTAATACTGGCAGCCGTGTTTCCAGTTTAAAACTGTAAAATGCACAGAAATAGACTAAAACTGCTGATTATATCCTACAGCTGTAAAACTGAAATTTGAACTGAAAATAGGGGAGACAAAACGTTTTACAAAATTTTAGAAAATAATAAAATATTGCTTTCAATTTTATACTAGTCAGAATTTTAACTGCCGATATTGGCTAACGGATTTTATACTTTTTAATTTATTTCAAGATAATATTTTTTCACTTGACCGTTTTGGTCGTTCCTGTATTTTAGGGCTTTAAAGATAATTAAGAAGCTTAAAATTGAACTCCTGAAGTCATCAATAGCATTAAGCTAACAGTGCTATAATGAAATGCACCTAGAATTATATGAAATCTATATTTATTAGAATATTTTAAGTACTTAAATTTTTTTATAAGTACACAAAACAGGAGTCAGAAGAGAATGACTTGCCTTTGTTAGAGAAATGAAACCAAATTAAAATAAAAAACAAAGAAACAACTAAAGTGCGTATCACTATCCGTTTTTATTATGCATCAAATGGTGAAGAACTTCAAACCCAAGACGATGAGTGTTGTCTTATTTTTCATTGCAGTGATGAATTATAGTGACTTTATTATTTATCACGTAACGAATACAAACTAAATCTTAATTGCTAATTTAATTTCTTTATTTTAGTGCAGCCGTTAATATTTGTTTCTAAGTAAATTTAAGCTTTGTCCCAAGTAACAAACAAACGTTGTTTAGTTATTTCCCAAAGAATACATTTTTACAGCAAAAAAAATAAATAAATAAATAAAAATAAATAATAAGTAAATAATAAATAATAAAAACTCAAAATATTTCTGTCACCATTTTTGCTGATGCTTATACAAAAATAACATAGATAATTATGCATAAAAAGACTTTTTTCGGATGCCTTTTCATCCACAAGCTCACATATTTTGCGTTGATAAAGAAGTTCTTTGTAGCTCTGAAACGCGTGTATGAGTGATATTTAACGTTGTAGTATTTTCTTTCACGCATATACCAAAAAGATTCACGGCTTTTATTTAATTATTTGGTTTTAATTAAATAAAAAATAAATAAAAATAAATAAAAGACGCGTTTTCAATAAGCCTCTCATTTCTGTAAACCAAAAGAAATTATTTTTCCCGTTTATAATCAACATTGAGGGGTTATAAATCTTTTAAAAATAAAATACTTTTAAATAATTTAAAAAAAAAAGAATAAGAAAAAAGAAAGAGAGAAACAAACAAGCATACAAATGAAAGAACTAATGACATAACCATGGAAGGAAATTAAAACATTAATTTCAAATCGGAAAATTAATTCCATACATCGTCAGTTTTCGGGATTATTCTCGACCTTAATCATTTAGAACCGCTTGGTTTGTATAATGTATGCCGTGTAGTTTGATTTTTGTAAAAACAATTCTTACCAGTGTACCATACGAACAGTATTTTTCTGGAAAAAAGAAAATGAAACATAAAGCAATCGAAACAGCATCTTGATACCTATTGTTTTTGCAAAATATATTTTCCCTAGTCGTCCCATAATCAATATATCAGTTTATAAAATGTGATAAAATTAAAAAAAAAAAAAAAACCACAAAGTCTGGGTAAAATGTTTATCACGCAATTTCTCCGTCTACGTGCATTGCATTTGAAACGACAGATCATGGGGAAGATTTGTGCGATTACTCATCAAAACTTGCTAAATTTGGCTACTTCTATGAAATATTTCGGTAGACTTTAAGACTTTATATTTCGATGAGGGGGTCGCGAAGGCAAATAGTCTATGCTTCCTGTTTTACTATGCTCTTTCGATAGATACACATTTACTCAATAATTTTTTTAATTTATTTTTCGTCATTAGACTATTACATGTTTTATGGTTAGAGCTGTACTAATGTAGAAAAAAAAAAAAAAAACGTTGAAAAATTTTATTTTATGAGAAAAAATCCAAGCTTATAAATTACCTAAACTTAAAAATTTGTATTCATTATTTTACTACCAATAATTGCAAATTAATATGTGAAAAATAAGCTTATACATACAAGCATCTAAACTTGTTTGTTAGTGATGATGTTTTTTAAAAAACATGTACTTTTTTATGGAAAAAAATGTGTGCCAACCAAATTGAAAGAACTAAACTAAAATATCACAAACTCAAAAATACAATATCTGTAACTTAAGAGCAGTGCATGAAAATGGAATTACTGAAAAAAGAAATACAACAAACAATCTCGCCGAAATTCAAACATAAGTTAAATAATGTTTTAATTTGACAGCCATGGTATTTCGCACAAATACATAGCTTTGAAGCAGGAGTCATTTTAATTAATTCAGGAATGGTGAACAAGAATTTCCCATTTAAATCATGTTAACTTTAAATGTAATTTATGGTTACAACTCCAATACACGCAATAGCAATTGCTACAATTCAACAGAAAACGGAATTTTTACTCTATCCACACAAGAATAAACTGAAAAATTCAAATCTACTTCATTACTAAGGCCACGTAAACGCGGATAACATGAAAAAAGATGTGGACCATATTTTTGAAACCATAAATCTAGCAACAGTAATAAATTTTCTTTCAAACTCGGAGATTAAGAAGTGGTAAATTAATTGAACTTTTAATGGCACCAAGCACAAATTAGGAAGTAAAGGAAGAAAAATTCTTGGGGGAGTACTTGAATCTAATTTATGTCTGGGTTAAGTATCAGGTATAATGCAATTTCTTTTACTTTTATATTAAATTTTTCACCGAGTAAGTTAATTTGAAACTATTGCGTTATGCAAAATTTATTTATAATTACATTAATGTTAGAGATTATTTAAGGTTGATTCCATCATTATGTCGTTAAAATAAAACCAGCGTAATCTTTTTGGGATACTTTCCGTTTATAATATTCAAAAATTCTTTTGCTCCTAATATACCATAGCTTGTTACCTTTTTTAAAGTGTTTCGTAATGTTCTATATTTTATATCTAATTAAGAAAAATGTTATCGCTCAGAAAAAAATTTTTTTTTAGAAATGTGTCTTTGTGTATAAAATTTTCCAAAGAAAATGCAAGTTAATTATTCTTAACAGATTGCTAAAGGTTTTGAAAAATTTTAAAATTTAATTTTATTATACTATCTCCTTTAAACTTTACCACGAGAATTTGCATCATTTAAATGTTAAGTTTTTGAAATTTTCTTACACTCCACTTATTCAAAATTAAATTACAGCACTTATATCAATAACAGCAAACAGTAATCGCATGTGCGGTTTAATTAGAAGGTGCTAAGAAAAATATATCTAAACCATGGGTTTTTAACATATTTCAACCCATGCATTCCTTTTTGTGTACCAATGTCTACGCGAACTCTCGACGAAAAACTTTATTAAAATGTATTGTATTAGCAAAAGTTTATCTCTTAAAATGCTTAAATTTAATTACGAACTGCTAATTTAAATAGCTTGAATTGCCCATTAAACTGAAAGAAATGTGAAAAATGTATCTTATTTCAAGGGATATTTTATTGCATTTTTTTCATTGGATAAACAATTTAACTTCGCTTTGGAAATAAATTGTGAAAGTGTTGGGCTATTTTTTGTTGATAAAATTGATCAATGTTTAGCTCCAACTTGGTTAAATACCTCCTAAATTGTCCTCAACTTTAAGCTTGTGTCTCTTCTGTACCAAGCAAAAAGTAAGTAAACGCTTATCGAAGAAAGTACATTGCAGCAAAGTTTATTTAATACTACCCCAGAATCTAATTAACGAAATATTGTTATACTTTTACTTCTGTTATAATGTAGGATTACGATATTGCGTATGACAATAAATTTTAGATTTTTCAACATGATTTTGTGTGCTCTTTAATACTTAACCGACTGCTGTTCCCAGATTTTCTCATGTCCCAAGGGGTACTTGAACTACCGCTTGAGATCCACTGATTAGTATACCACTAACCTTAAAACGTTTATGTATGAAGTATATTTTAGTTAGCAAAGAGTCAAATAATAAAGTGCTAAACATTAAAGACTAATGTATGTTTCTTTTTGAAAATGCATATAGAGCCCATCTCGTTTGCAATGACATCAGGGAGTCCGTGTTACATATGACATTAAAACTAAGGTGATGTTGAAAATGAGGTCGATTTTAGAGATTGTGAAAATAAAATTACATATTGTTATACATTGTTATGTATAAATACTCTCCTGACTGCCGTAACACATTTAAGGCAAGCAATATTGCTATCCATAAATTTCACGAAACGTGCTTAATAGTAGTAGTGGTGAAAAAGCAGTTTTTAAAATTGATATTTACTGTTTTACTGGGCGGCAAATTAGTGCCGCAATGCAAGTGAAATAAATGATAAAATCAGACAGGTACTATTTAAGTAGGATTTTTTGTTACCTATTAAGGGAGACATTGTAAGAAAAGGGGAAAATAAAATTCAAAGTTTTTTTTTTCTCGTAAATCTGAGACTGTTTTTATTTTGTTGTTAAGTAAAAGATACATTTCTTGAATTTTTCAAATAAGTTTTAACTTGTTATTAGTGTTAAAAGTTCTCTTTCTGATGCAATGATTTAGGAATAATATCTTTTTATGCGCTACTGAGCCGGCCATCTTCTCTAGTGGTCAGAGAAGTTTGATTGGAATGGGGATGTTCGAATCCTGGCTCGGGTAATGACGCACTTTCACTCTCTCCTCCCCCCTCCCCTTGTCCTTGTTCTGTGTGAATATGTGTTTGGAATAACTGAACATCCTATAGGGTCCTATGGTACGTTCTTTAATCTAAAACGGACTTCAAACGGAAGCCGTACTAGTTCTGCTCAAAATAGAGAAGATTCATCAACTCGGGCCAGAGTACGCAAGTGACTTAATGCTAAGTCATCCGAGCGAAGCATTGTTTCAGACGACTTTTCATCCTAAAGTTAATTTCTTTCCATTGAAAAGGGATTCTATGAAAATCCCGAAATACATGTTTGCAATCGATGAACTAACTTCAGCTTGATATTTGTAATTTCCTACTGTTAGTTTGTAGTACATCGTTATGTATTATTTTCATGTGCTTAAACTGTCCATTGCATTTGAATTACTAGTTGTAAATGTCAACTACGATGGACAGTTTTTGTTTTCAGAAATGAATTCTTTTCGAGGAAAAAGGAGATCCGAGGAAGAAAAAAGAAAAACTAATAAAAACGGACGATAACATAAAGAGAAAAAGAAGAAAAAATTAAACAAAAAAAAAGAAAAGAAAAGAAAACAACTTAGAATAACAGAAGAGAAAAAAGAAAAGATAATAATACATGTATTTTACATAAAAATAAATTTCAATAGTAACAATAAGACAAACAAAGGTACACATATCCAAATTTGAAATTTGTTGCAAATTTGTGTAGTCACAACGTTATTTTTCTAGTTGCTTCTTCGTTTGAAAATTAAATGTTTGAAGTGATGATCTCTTTTCTATCCTTTTCTTTTTCTTCAGATTTTTTTTTCTTTTAATGAAGAGAAAACTCAGTCTGTTTTCTTACTAACCGAGGAAATCCATTATTTCAGTACAAAACAACACAAACTGAGCAGCATTTCAAGTGCACTTCTGCAAAAATTGCATCCCATAACTTCCTCAGCTCCTTCAACTCGCGGAAAAGACAAAAGTCGGATGACAAGTAACTTATCGTTCAAAAGTAAACCATTTATTATTGAGACTAACACCAGATAGTTTATTAGAATGCCTTATTTTATCAATTTTTGACACTTGAGGAGGTAATTTATTGCCTTGCTCTAAGATCGATCATTTGAAAGTCGCTTGGGAATCCATAAGCTACAGTTTCCTTCGCTCAAAGATAAGGAAGCAAGTTCAGAAACTAGATAAAATGGCGACCGTTTCAGTAACTTGCTCTCAGCTCAGCATGCACGAAATTTATGAGCACTAAATTTAAGTAATGATTAAAAGAGTTTCAGTCACTTTTGGAACCTATCTTTTAATACAAAAATGAGTTTTAAGAGTATATGAGTGAGTAAAAAGTTTTTTCATTAAACGTACTTTAAACATTCTATTTAGTTGTTTTTCCCTATTCTATAAATTTTCCAAGTATGAAAGTAATTTTTGAAGTCTTTGGCAACTTATGAAATTTGCTTAAAGGATATTGTTACCTTAATTTAAGTTTTAAGCAATTTTTAAAGCTTTTTTATTAAAAAAAGGAAGAAAACAGTGAAGTTTATAAAACCGTCATAAACGGACATTTTGTTGAAAATATTGTTATTTTTCTTCTTCCAGTGACGTCATTTCAAGTTTTTCCAGGGGGGGCAAAGGGTAAAAACACGATACAATTTCACCAGAAAATAACAAAAACCTCGCCCACTTATATGTAAATCCATTGATTTCTCAAAGTCGGGGCGGGGGGGGGGGGGGGGGGGGGGGGGGGCAATTGACCCCCCCCTGCCCCCCCAAATGACGGGCCTGCCTTCTTCAAAAACTTTATTTTAATTGTAATTAACTACAATTGTTTAATCAATTGATAAAAAATTTAAATACCAGATTGACCATATTTTGATAACTGTTGCTTCTCTTCGGATAATCAACTTTTTTTGCATTTAAAAATGCGTTCCTTTTTAACCAGAAAATATGTATGCAATCTACTTATATTAAAAACTGAGTATCTTTCTTTCTAACTATCTTTCTATGTCACGCTTCTTTCTCCTGAACGCCAATGAACTGAAAGTCGAACCAGGTACCGATAGATAGGTAATTTTTCAGGCTTCATTAGTTTCAATCTATATAATTATACGATTTTAATTAGCGAAGATATCAATTAATAAGTAGTCAAATTTAAAGCGATTAAGCCTAATAAATGATTAAACTTCCAAGACATTTTTTCTTACCGTTGCCATTTTGAATTAAAACGTTAATTAAATTATTGAACTATTTAAAATTCCAAGATATTTATTTCTTTCCGTTGCGATTTTAAGGCAGGAATTCAAGTGAAACACGGACGATCGCAACTCACCAATGCAATCGCAAATTCCAAAATTTGGATTCAAGTGAAACGAATTCACTTGAATTCGACTTACAGTAGCGGTTGCAATATGCGATCGCCTCGAAGCGACTGCAATGGTGTTTCACTTGAATTCGGCCCTAAATTAAAACGTTAATTAAATTGAACTTTTTAAAATGAAAGAGTGTTATTTTTTTTCATTGTCATTTTAAATACGTGTTTAACAAAGTTCTAACAATTGTTTTTATTCTAATTATTAATGACATATTTTTTCTCAGGTACCATTTTGAAAATGTGTTTTTAAATAAAATTGCAATTGCTGTTTTTAGAAGGGACTTTTTCTGGCTGCGATCCATAAGTAGTCAAATTTAAAGCGAATGTTTAATTAATAAGTAGTCAAATTTAAAGCGATTAAGCCTAATTAATGATTAAACTTCCAAGACATTTTTTCTTACCGTTGCCATTTTGAATTAAAACGTTAATTAAATTATTGAACTATTTAAAATTCCAAGATATTTATTTCTTTCCGTTGCGATTTTGAATTAAAACGTTAATTAAGTTGAACTTTTTAAAATGAAAGAGTGTTATTTTTTTCATTGTCATTTTGAATACGTGTTATAACAAAGTTCTAACAATTGTTTTTATTCTAATTATTAATGACATATTTTTTCTCAGGTACCATTTTGAAAATGTGTTTTTAAATAAAATTGCAATTGCTGTTTTTAGAAGGGACTTTTTCTGGCTTCGATCCAAATATTAAAAGAACTTTTTCGTTTGAAATTTTGCAATTAATTTTACCGGAAGAAAGCGGTTTGGAAATAATTGTTTTTGGAAAGGAATTTTATTTGTAATTTAGGGAGAGTGCTAAGTATGCGCTACTTGACATCGTCTTTACTTTTGAGGAAGCATGTGCAAATAATTCGATTGATTCTTTGATGCAGGAAAGCTTTTTAGCGAGCCGCCTTGGCGGCGAGTAGTGAATTGAAATTTTCCTCGTTACTGTAAAGGCGAGCCGCCTTGACGGCGAGTAAACTGTTTAAACTTTCCTCATTTCTTTAAAGGCGAGCCGCCTTGGTGGCGAGTAGTTTTCTCAAACTGCCTTCACTACATTACAGCCCGTGCAACGCCGGGCTACGTAGCTAGTAATTTTATAAAATTTGGGCTTTATGGAAATTGAATTTATTATTCTTCAATATAAATATATATATATTTTTCATAATAAAGCTATTGAAGTACATTGCTGCTATCTAGTCATTAGCAAAGTTTTTGAAAAAATAAATAAGTAAAACGAAGAAAAGTGGAAAACGGGCATATTTTCGGAAAAGTGAGTAGTAAGGGTAAATGTTCCATATTTTCTGAGCTACAATTGGCTAGATAGCTGCTCCAGGTTACTTAGAGTAAAATAAGTCCATATTTTGATTTTTAAAAACGAAACCAGCGAGCTATTTTATGTAAAATAAAGCTGAAAACTACGACGTCTTCTCCCAATCTACCCCAAAATGATACTTTTTTCTTATTAAACATAAACTAAAACACTTTTCTGTATTTTAAATGACATTCTCTCCGATGCAAGAAACGTAAATATATAATTTGCTTGTATACTTAAGGTAAGAAGAAAATGTTTGTATCTCTCCTGCTTATATCTTTTATTGTATTTTATGCATTATCTTTTTAGGCGCAACGCAATCACATGTTCTATTCTAAAAAAATGATTTTCTCGATTAAAAAAATGTATAGGGAAAAATCCCAATTACATATCACGCTTACTGCCCAGAAAACCTCATTAAAACCCCCGTTTATGACGAGGAGCATAAAAAGGATTTCTCGAATGTTTTAAAAATTTCTAAATAATATGAGTGGCATTAGAGAGCAAAAAGGGAAGAAAATAGAAATGTTTAAAAAGTAATAACATAATACATCACTTGTAGTGTTTTTGGAAAAACTAAGGAATATAAGTAGCAAATGTTTAAATAAAAACCTTTTTATGCAAAAAAGAAAGGCTTCATTTTTTGTAATCGAAAAACATCTCTTAAACTTTGGGCTTTGTATTGCAAACTTGAAAGTAAAACATACACCTAAATTAGGCTCATTTAAATATCAAATTGAAATGAGAAAAAGTTTTTCCTTGACAGATTATTCATAAAAACTATTTTTGCTTCTTCGTTTCAAAAGAGAATTATTATGAACAAGCATTTTTCTCGAATAATGTGCAGATTTTTTTTATAATATCACAATTTTAAAAGAAAAATGACCAAGGGCACGATATAACAGACATACATAAGAGAGAGTGGGCAAATAATGATACTTCAGGAAAATAAAGTTTAAACTCTGTAACTCAGTTCAAAGTAATGTTTTATTGTTTCTTCTATTTTCTCTTATTTCCCTCTTCTTGCTTTAATTACAAATCTGGCACCTTGTGTGTGTCTGTCTGTGCGTGTGTGTACAGAATATAAAGTGGGTGCGAAAATTCTATTGTAGACAAAGAAGAAAACCTCCCAATTTTTCTATGAAGGGTAGTAAAATTTGATAGATCGTGATTTTTTTTTCATCTGAAAGCCTTGATGATAAAACGCTGTCAACAAGCAATTTGTTATCAACAGGTAAAAGTAACAAAAGTTGCTACAAAGAAAACCTTGCCAATAGTGCCTCATTTTATTTTCAGCAGCTTTTGTCTTTTTGTGGTTTACTGTAATAGTTAATAATTTTTTTGAAAAAAGTTGTTAACTATATAACTTATGGGTTAAAAAAAAGTTGTTGTACACCATAATTTTTTCCTCTAATTTGATAAATGTAGAAAAGAAGAATGTTGCCTAAAAAGGCCTTAATACGCATTACAACACAATTATTAGATCTCCCTTTGTTGTTATTATATGCGGCGATTGATTTTTCTTATTTCCAATGAATTTGATTTATGGAATTTTCCCCTATTTTTATGCGTTTTTGAGTTCTGCGAATGTGGTTTATTACGTTTTTTTTTAATTAAAAAAAATATTCTATAGATTGTTTTGACTTTTTTTTTAAAGTTAACTTTTAAAGTTGAGAACCTATGTTCCTAATAAAGCCAAATCATCTTTCTTTGTTGAAACTGCTAAAAAACATTACTCACACTTACAGATTGACATTGATTTCCTTTCTCTTTTTATGAGTCATAAAATCTTAGTGTAAAATTGGAACCAATTGAATAATAATTAAGCTAGATACTAGGCGTTGAAGCTTAGACTTTATTTGTCACACCAGTATAATTATACTAGCTGACCCGTGCGAATCATTCGCGCTTGACAGCTGTAATTCAGACACCAAATTCTTTAACGGTATTTTATTTTTTTTTATTTTTTAAACAACAAAAGTTGTTTGTTTATTTTTCTCCGATGGCGGTGAAAAATAAAATAAAATGATGCCTTATTTTCTTAGTTTTTCCCTTAACCCTTTGACGTAGAATTTTTATCATCGTTTTTATCATACTAAGTTAATTTTTTTGTATTAATTAACGTCAAAATAAGGGGGAAATATTATAATTAGCAGTTTAATAATTTTCTGGTTATGTAATACAGCTTAGGACAACGGTGTCTCTTTCTGCATAAAAGGTAAAATATTTATAGGAAATCAGTATTTCGTTCTGTGGGACACCGGTGTCCCATTTCTGCTTCAAAGGGTTAAGATATATTATTCATTCTGCTTCAAATTATCAATTTAAAACAAGCTTTCTATTTTCTAAGTTTAATGTAAAAGTACATCTGTGATTAAGAATTCTGCAAAGAAGTAGGATTACACAGGCAAACCTCTTCAATAAAAACACGTTCAAAATGAATTAATAATCATAATTGTCAAACTGTCGAACAAAAACTCTGAATTTTAATGAGAAGTGGACATATATAGAGACGAGTTGCCTAACGTAACATTTAACGCTCCAATTGGGAAAATACGTCACTATTCTACCTAGAGTAGAGAAAAAAAATCAGTTTTTAGATAAATGCTGTTAAAATATTGTGATTTTTTTTTTTTACTTTTATGAATGAAAGGTAGATGCACTAGAACGTTAAATAATAAGTAATTACACACACTTGTCGCAATGAAAAATGCTATTTTGTCAACACTGCGCGAGTTTTGGAACTAATTAGAGGTAAAATTTCATAAAATTCGATATTTTTACTACTGCTGACCAACATTATTTTATTATGAAATTTCGAAATGAAAGCAATTAAAAGCGGGAAGTAAAAAGTTCCGGGAAGAAGCCCATGAATTAAAAAGGAAAGTTCTTTCATATTAAGCCAGTTACTTTTTGCAAAATATACAATTCAAATAATAAACTTGCCAAGAAATTCTTACAAAAGACTTGAAGAAATTCCACGTCTTTTTTATGAGGCCTTACAAAGATGAAAGTCGGAAAAGGATTCGGAGCCCTATTGTTAAATTTTCATAAGAACTTGCTCTTTGCATTTTTTCAGAATGCAACATTTTCCAACATATCCTACGGAATACTACCCAAAATGACCAATTAAATTTAAAAGTGCACTACCGCTCCAAATGCCTTTAAAAAAATTACGCCATCTTTCCCAACTCCCCCCCTCCCCTCCCCTTCTTTATAGTGACAGGTAAGAGCACAATTTGCTTGCCAGTTCGTTTTCCCTCATTAGCGCTTTAAGATCTAAGGGCATGACGTCATGCGTCATTAGTTGCTATGGTAACGCCTTATTCAGCAGTGACCTGAAGCGAAAAAGGGGCGCATAATTTCACCTCTTCCCCTTTTCTTCCGACATTTAGTTGCAATGAACTAAACCTTAAAAGGCTAAAATTGGGAACCCTAGAAACTTAGAAATAGATGTCTAAATGCTAGGGGTCAATTGCACCAGTAATTTTTTTAATGCAAAGTATTTCAGCAAAATGGGGCAAGAAAGGTGAAGTTTTAAACCTCCAAAATGCATTATAGGCCGCAAAGTAAAAGTTTGCATTAAAATCTTACAATAAATAAACACATGCACCTGTGAATATAATGTATATGACTTTTACACCTACCTGTATTTGACTTTTTTTTTAAAGACTAAGGTGGGGAACTTTTACCTACCACTTACCTTATATTGTCAACTTTTTAATCTACTGGAAGAATACTTATTAGTGATGCCACTCTTATAATTTATTAACTCTGTTCGCTAACATTTACTTAAGTTACGTGGATTTTATTTCGTGGTTATTATAACTTAATCATTACAGAGCTAACTGTTAATTCAGTGCCACATTTTTCTAACCAATTTATGTAAACACTGTAAACAATTTCTGTAAAAATACGGGGAAAGAAATGAGAATCCCTCCTACTCGTTCAAAAACCACAAATCAAGTTTCTTGGTAATAGCTTCACCGAATACAGGCGTGTTTCCCACATTATGTGCAATTTCCCTAAAAAATAGTGTTTGTCTGCTAAGTTACACCAGTATTCGTTCAAAAGCTTGTAAAGATACTTATTATCTATATCTGTTTGCATTCCCTCACAGAGAATTTTTAGTAAAATACTTCATCATATAGTTAATTATTTTGTACTTATACAACTATTTATTTTCTTTTTGCATTTCCTCATAGAAACTTTTCAGCAAGATGCTTTATGTAGATAGTTTGTTTTATGAGCAAATACTGAACAATTATTAATTATATTTAAACCAATTTTAACAATTACGCTGAAGTTATGTTAGCAAAATAAAAGTTATGAAGGGACATCGAAAAGAGATGAAGAAGGAATTTTTGAGCGTTTCATCTGGAACTTCAACTGTGAGATCCGCTGCTTACTACGTGTGTAAACAAAGACTACAAAGTGAGGAAAAAAATCAAAAGTAAATCCGTACTTTTTATTAGCTTTACTTTTCTCGTTAGCACTTATAATAACTTAAACACCTTATACCTCTCCTTATACTACAGTTGAAGGTAAGCCATAAAAATTTACTTTTGTGCACAAAAAGTATCTTTTTGTGAATAACTGCTTACCAAGACGAAGAGAGAGAGAGAGAGAGATTCTTCCACTCAAGCAGGCTCATAGCCAAAATGAAAAGAATATATAGGGTAAGTGCTCCAGTAGTCGGCCATTTAAGAGATCTTTTGTTGATCTTGGCTAACCTAGAACTTTCCGCTATCAATAAACCTTTCTGATAGTAAATCACCTACTTTTTTCTGAAATTAAATATATATATATGTATGTTAAAATCCAAGCTGTTGTTAACACTAATAAATGCTCTAGTAGTCGGCCACAGAATCATCTTAGCTGAAAAATAAGCAGAATCGCAATCTTGGATGACGGGCACACCATTCAAAACGAAATGTCTCACTACTAATTCAAAAAAAGTACCCAAAACTTAACTGCTACTAGTTGATGATTGAGGATAGGTACATGAATGTGTGAATGCGTCATATCCGATTTTGAATTAAAAATGTACTATTTATGAGGAGTTATATGTCATTGTGGCCGACTACTGGAGACTGGCCGACTACTGGAGACTGGCCGACTACTGGAGACTGGCCAACTACTGGAGCACTTACCCTATCCAATGCAATTTTTTCAGAGAAAAAAACAGTTTTTTTAAACATTTATTTTTCAAATCGAGGGGGTGAGCTATTGGCCCCCGAATGGCGTCCTGTGTGTATTCAAGTCAAATGAACACACGTCTGTTGCTTTTTCTCTAAACTCTCAGTTCTGAGCACACTTGGAGATTAAAGTACCCTGTATCAACTGCACCCATTCTCTTCTAAACTCATGTATATGACAGCAGAATATCTTATGGATGTTGCTACCTCTGCAAATTTTTTGTATATTTAACAACACGTAAAATAACTTTTTACTTTTTTTCTATCATTGATTTCAAATTCAAATATTATAGAATTTAATTCAGTGATTGCATCCCTTTGTTTATAGCGAATTAAAAGGAAAAATATCATTCAAAACGGGGAAAATGTAAGATGCATATAAAAATATCGTTGAGCATAACTATCGACGTTACTTCTTTTATACCCCAAACTACAATTAACCCTTGAGGCAAACTTACCTTTAACCGATTACGGCATCCAACATTACTGACAGGAACGAAAAACAAAGCGCAATTAAACGTTAAATACTACCTTTCTAAAAAGATTACCAAAGCCGAAACTCTTATAAAAGTTAGCTCAGTAAAAATTACCCAGGCTTTTAAAATAATGGGCAAGAGGATCACAAAAGACGAATAGTCATTAAAAAGGTTCCAAGATAAAACGCCAAAAGCCGAAAAAGGATGCAAGCAGTTACATGTACAACAAGAGAACCCGAAGCATTAACAAGTCAAGGGTACACTTCATAATGTGTTTGAGCATGTTGTCTTTGTTTAGTTCTCCCTAGCTGTTGTTTATTGCATTTATTATTGTTATTATTTTGTGGAGTTGAGTGCTAGACGCCGCGGGGGACAATTTGATCTCTCGAATAAGTGTGCCAGTTGAGCTGAAGTCCCGAAATTCGATTTTGACGTAGTTCGGTTGAACTGAGGGGCGATTCATTCGATAAAATGTGTACTGTTAAGTTCGAGTTATAATATATCAGTTTTGGATTTGAGTGCAGAAAAGATGCTTTGTTTTGCTTTTTATTACCATAGCGGATTGTAATACTTGTCAAAAGTAGTCAATTTCCAGGGGCATTGCAGATATAGTTATTATTGTTTTTTTTTAATGAATAACATCGTTTGTAAAAAGCACGAGCTCAAATCTTCAATATTTTGGGCAAAAAAATAAAATGCTTGCAAATTTGAGGAAATACCTTTGTTTCAAGATATGTCTACTGTGACGAAATTCTATGTTCAACCCTCAAAATGTCAGTTAAATATTCTTGAAAAAGGAACAAAGAGGGGGTGGGGGTCTCTGGTGCTTACAATGGGGCACTAATTCAGTACAAGAAGATGATTTTGTAGATTTTCGACTTAAGATTTTTCTTTAGAATCAGGTTTGTATTATACGTGTAACGGATCATATTTCATGGCAGGTTTACACCCTTAGATCCCAATATCTATACTAAAACATCAACTGAAACATCAAATTTCATAATCGTTTCCTAGCTGTAACTAGAATTTTATGAACACTTTTTTTTTTTGCGTTTTGGCTAAAATTTATTTTTATATTTAATGTCCATGAGGATCGGACTCTTTTTCCGGAATTTTATTCCCCTTCCCCCCCCACCAAATAAAAACTAGTCACACATAACGTGTGTAAGTTGACGCATCTTTCTTTCGTCTCTACTTTCCAGATTGTGTGGGGCCTTTTTAGTTCGCATATTGCTAGATAGGGGCGAGGGGTTAAGGATACCTTATTGTCCTCATCAAGATTACTTAGCTGACTTCATGTGATTTAAAAATCAAATTTTATTACAATTGACCTCTCCTAAATCTAAAACGTACAACGTGTACAGTTGTCAAAACAAATGATCTTTGTAGAGCTTTTGCTTAAAAGCTTGAAATTTTTATTCTTCGATACTTCTCACAGACGATAGCATTTTCGTCGAAAAATCTTCATCTTTAATGTCCGTAGAAATTGGACATGAAGAGAAGGTTTTACATTTTCTAAGAAAGGTAGGTACTTCCAAATTACATGATATAATTATTTTCCTGACTATATTGTATTTAATGTAGCTTTTATTGCTATTTCATTCAATTGGTAGATTTTTTATTACAGTTCATATTTCAATTTATTTATTCAGTGTAAATTTTAAAGTTCAATGAAAATTTTAGTCTTGTTTTATTTAAAAGAAACTTTAAAACGCAGAATATTGTGTGATATTCTGTGATATATAAATTCAAAAATATATATGCTTGTATACCTCAAAACTTTGCTAATTGAGTCAATGATAATTTCAAAAATCTGAAATAGAGTGCTATGGATATGTAAAGAATGGCTTTGACATTGTAAACACCGGATGGTAGTTTTCTTTTGATTAAGAAAATTATGTTTTTTTCTAAGTTCAAACTTCTAATTATTAAAAATGTGTATTTGAAGCAGAACTTTATTTCTGACAAAATAGGTGCGGGAGTTCTACAGTCTAGAACTAATACCTCTACGTAAACACTCTGAATTCCAGTATTACATTCGAAACTTTACATAGAATTTAAAGAGCAGGATCTAAGCTTCAGTAAGCTACCATGCAAGTTATACCCTGATTTAAAGTAATTTTGAAGTAAAGCTAAACATGAATGAGAAACCTCAAACGCCAAGTTGACATTGGAACACACAAAAATAGGATCGCTTAGTTCTGGTAGAATTTCTTGCTTAAATAAAGAAGTGATAATATAATATGGATAAACTTACCAGCATAAATAACTAAGAAATTAATTTTCAATTAAAATCTTCAAAAGTTGCATCGATACTTCATTATACTTAGAGATTCCCTAAGCCTCAAAATAATCCTGTAGAAGGAAAAAACGCATTAATATCAACATAGTAATTAAAAGAGTATTCAAAACTTGCTCTAGACGGCATTTAATTCACTTAGAATTTCTTTGAAACTCACTTCAAATCCAATTCTCATCGATATCTAAAAGTAAGAAAGAAAGTAGAAAAAAATCACATCAAAGACTAATGGAATTTAAATTGTTCTAATTTCGATTTTTTCTCTCAATAAATACATCTGAACTCTTGCCCGCATTTGAAACTGGAGAAAACTTAGAAACATCGGAGTTTTTATTAACGAATCTCTACCTCCTAATTACGGTACCCGAAGTCCAATAAACTTTTAGTAATTAGTGAACACGACTAAGGATATAGCAATTACCTCAAATGGGAAAAAAATATTGCCAATTAAATAGTTATAACAGTACAGTTAGAGAAAGTAGTTCTATGAAAAAACTGAGCAATATTAGAAGTAATGGTGCTTTTCCTTAAAAAAAACTAGGGGTAGCTTAAAGTTATATTTAATCCGTCTCTAATACGTACTCAATTATCACACATACTTAAAAGAAAGCGTAGTTGAAAAAGTTGAAAATTAATCTTTTTGTCTATTTCTTTAAATACTTGAAACGGTTGAAACAGATTTATAATCTTTACAGAAAAAAAAAGAAACATAAAAAGCTAAAAAGTTGATCCGTTAAAATGGTTTTTAATTTCCTCGAGAAAATTATGTGGCATTAAATTAAAGCTAGGCTTACCTTGAGTTTAGAGCGTACATATTTTTTAAATAGCAGCTTAAGTATGGTGATTGTATGAAAATAATGACTGAAAAAGAACTTTATTCATATTGACGAAAGATAACTAAAAGATAACATTTCAGGGGTGAAATTATTTATTACTGAGGGGAGGGAGGAGGGTGACATTTTTGATGCATCTTTTTTTTTAGCTTAAAATTTTCCCTTGAGTTTCAGAGTTGAAACATAATTATTTACGCCGTAAGATATGTTTAATTGCGCGAGGCCCTTAGGGTCCACATGAAGCCGCTTTTGAGTTTCAGCTGGCGTTAGTAAAATACATCATTGTGTAATCTTTTATTCAATATCAGAGAAACCTACTACATATCTCAGAATTTATTTGAAATATTTTCAAATGCTTGTCACAGTTGAGACTTGTTAAAACGAGCTCCAAAAAGCCTTTTAAAGCAATTCGTCTTATTCGTACAACAATAAAGAACAAACACTAGGACAGGAATCGGAAATGCAGTTTGTTTTAGCAGTAATTGGTCTTAAGCGTGTACGCATTAACGAGGTTCGACTGCATTAATATATGTTTCAAGCGATATTAGTTTTGTGACAAAATAAATTACTTTTAGGTTTTCGACTTACAAGAAAATACAAATTTTTAGTAAAGTGTTTTTGGTAAAACTAATAAAATTAAAAAAAAAAATAAACAAAAACAAAATAAACAATAAATACATAAATCGGCTATCTGTACGATACACGTTAAGTTATTCTTCATCAAAAGTAATATTTGGCGGCAGCCAAACTTCGCCTCTATCGATGCTCTTCAATATTTTTTGGCTCATGGAGGGTAGTCAAAAACTCGAAAAATAATTTCACGAACTGGAGAGCTTTTTTTGTTTGTAAAAAAAAAAAAAAAAAAGAACTGTCTAACAAATAGAAAAAATAAATAAATAAATACATTTTTTCTTGGTATTAATGGTA
>JAXGGA010015334.1:0-29467 GCA_038373865.1 Uloborus plumipes
ATATTTGTTTTTTTTTCTCTTTTTCCATTAAGTTGCAGTTTCAGGTTGTTAAACATAGTTATTAATTTAACTAAAATTTATGCTGGTTTACCGAGGAAAAAAATGAAATTCTTCTATTTGTTCGAAAAGATTTCAAAAAGAAACAATTAATATTCTACTAAAATGTTCAATTTAAATCAAACCAGTTTTTTTTACTGTCCAAAAGCCCCAAAATATATTGACGTTTTCAGGTAAAAGCCAGTTTGGAGCAGTGATGTGTGGTGAACGTGTTAGAAACACACTTGCTAGTTGCTGCATGAGTGCAACAGAATTGCTACACCCCCTCCCTCCCCATGCCTATTTTTTAAAAGAATACGCTCCATGTATGTGCTTATCGTAAAAGCACCCTCTGGCGAGCAATATGCTTGTTCAAAAAAAGGTTGGATCACAAACGATAACTCACACAATTGATACAATATTTCATCAAAACCGTTAAACCGAGAGCATAGATGCAATAAACTTGGCTAACAAGAGCGATATAATAATGCTTTCTCTTTAAGCACACTATGCAAGATGTTATCTTTTTCCAACCTCTGTCTACATATTTTAATCGAGCGTGTGATACATGGATGTGAGACCATTCAATGAGATCCATTACCCAATATCGAATCGAAGAACTGTTTGGTAATTCTTATGGGTAAACCTCAATCAAGGCCATGGCAAATGCTGTGAGTTGATTCTAAAGAACAGGAGTTTGGCCTGTTAATCGACATGTGTTTAGTGGCATTGACTTGGCTGGAGCAGAGTTCGAGGTAAGTAGTCCAGATAAAACTACTCAAAGTGAGCAGGCTACATCTTCGGTGTAAGTTGTACTGTTGTGCAGTGTGCACCGTGTACAAGAACTTGCTACGACTTAAATTAGTACAAGCTCTGCATAATCAGCGGATAGTTCTCATCAAAGCATGATTGTCAACTTCAACTATAATTTTATAAAGGCCAGGTTCACATATCAATTTACCTAAAAAATAGAAAGAACAAAAAGGAAGGCTATCTCAGAAATCATTCTAACGTCGTATGAAAGAAGCAGAGAACAGAATAAGTCACACAAGAATAAGCAAGAAAGTGCACAAAATAATTGTTATTGCAATATTTGCCATAGAGATGAAGTGCAAAACATGATTAAATGCATGAAATGCCATCGGCGAGTCTATCAATAATGCCTAAATGAGGCCGAAGCAAAAGAAATTTACTACAAATCCTGGAAAAAAGATGTATAGTTCAAATATAAATTATTCTATGATTTCCTGGTACGGTCCAATTTAGGAAGCGCATGGTTCAATATAGGCGCATATATTCCTAAATTGGGCTTTTGCAACTTTGTGTAAGATAATTTTTTAAAAAATAATTTCCATAGTTTTAGAAAATGTAAGCATCCTAGGGCGGTTCCTGATTAAATTTAACTTACGATGCCCTATTTTGTATTTTTGTTTTGCTTCACATTGAGCGATACAGGCCTCCTGTTCTTAGGGGGTCCAATATAGGCGGTCTTCCCCTATAGTGAAAAAACAATTTATTTTTTTCAGTGCATGACAAACAGTTACAAAAATAAGTCTTGCATATTAAATGGAAACACCCTGTATATAAATAATGTTAAGCTTCTAGAAGCAAAGAAAAATTCTCATGAGTAAGCAAATGAATAACTTAATTTTGCATAATGGGATTTTACCGCAAAGATGCCTGCATATAAAATAGGCGCCATTTTAAAATAAAATCACCAGGAACCTTGTCACTCACAGCGCAGCAGTTTGTCGATAAATAGTTCCTGCAGTATGTTTTTCATATTTGATTAATCAGAGAAAATAAAACGATATTCTCCATCTCTTTCCCTTTAAGGATCTGAAAAACTCACTTTCTCACAATGAGTGACGTGATTTTGAGCCTTGATGTAATTAAAATCCTAAATTTTCTACTTCAACAATTTTCCTGTCAGCCTTAATTTGATGCTAGCTCTGCTTTTTGTCGGGAAAACAAAGTCTTTATAAGGATTACACCGGCAGCAAATTAAAGTTGAAGCATTAGACCGAAAAGCGTAGAAAATAAAGAGAATATTTTTGCAATAGTATCATTAATTTTCCAAAAAACAAATTGTGAATTTAAAGTATATTGAAATGCAAATTAAAATAGAATTATAATATTAGAAGATTTTTTTAAAAAAACATTAAGTAGGGGAACGTGGGATAAAGTGAAATAGTTAAGATAACTTACCTGTTTCAAAATGATCAAATTGGGAAATAAGCTCTGAATATTATTTTACGTAAAATAATACTGTTTGAAGAATGCTTTTGAGTTGATTATTTTTCATTCTTGACATTTAGTTTGTACCTTAAGAAAAGCGAAAAAAAAAATCACCTCAAAATATATGGGGCAAAATGAAAAAATATATTTTTTCTTTCTAAATAGTTTCTATTTGAATTAACATATTTTTCATCACATGAATGTGTAAATAAACGAATACGTGAATTGATTATGAAACAATAAGTGAAAAACTAAATAAATAAATTAGTAAATTAATATAAAAGAAAGAATAAATGGGGTAATAGTATCGTAAAAAAATAAGTGAATGAATGAATAAGTAAAGGAAATGAATATATGTAGATACACATATATATTACTTGGCATGAATAATGGGTAAAATAAAGTAGGAAACCTACACATTTTAAACAATTGAAAATAGCAACATGAGTGAATAAGTCAACAAAAGGAGACAACCTAGCATACTTTCAGCCTCATTAGCATTTTATTTCAACAAAAAGTTATTTTGTTTCTCCCTGGACTTAACTATCGCATATCTTTATCTCTGCTTGCAAACAACTGCGTGCGCAAAACAGTTAATATGCTCCTATGCCGCAACATGCCAAGTTCCGTCTTTTATTTCCTCATGGATCAGGAAATTATTGTCAGTTGGGGCGCTTTGTATTCGAGACGTCTGTTCCAGACCAAATGTGCATCCTGCCTTAGATTACCCAGAGAGATAAGCGGTCCCCACCGCATCCTTCTTAATGATTCGGGATATTATCGCTGGACTTTAGAGTTTATTAGAAAATACCGCGCAGAGTGTTTCGGGGAGTCAGATATTGCACACAAAGGGCACAAAGTGCTGTTTCTTCCCTGGTAATTACTTCGTGAGTTTAAACTATTAACTTGGATGCCGTCATTTCCATGCAAACGACGGGAGTGGTCGTTAGCTCCATATTTTGATATTGAAGATGTGTCTGAAAGACTATCTGCGCGTATTTGGGAATGCAAAACTCTGCCACGTACACATACAAACACTTTTATATCCGATTGTTTTTGTTCCAAAATAGTTTTTATTTGAATTAACATTTGATATCAAATGACTATAAATAAACGAATACGTGAATGAATTATGAAACAATAAGTGAATAAATAAATAAATTAGTGAATTATTATATAAGAAAAAATAAATCAGATAATAAATCGTAAATGAATGAGTAAAGGATTGTAAATGAATCAATAAATGAAGAAATATGTAAGTAATTTGATAAATAAATATATAAGTAAACGCAATGAATATTTATATATATATATATATATATATATATATATATATATATATATATATATATATATATATATATATATATATATATATATAATATATATATATATATATATATATATATATATATACTGGCGGAAAAAAAATCCCAACACCAAGAAAAAATTGCCGTAGAGTAATGAAATTTGGGTAATGCAATTGTCTAGTTAACATGTTTAATTGATTAAATGTACAAGATCACTGGCTAATTTAAGCTCAAGAAAATGCTGTGCAAATGTGAAATTATGTTAATTTAATAGAGGGTGTAACCTCCAGAATTTTGAAGGCAAGCCTGCAAGCGTGCATGCATTATGTCATACAAGGGCCGAATGTCACTTTGTGGTATGGAGTTCCATGCTTGTTGCACTTGCTGTGTCAATACTAGGACCGTCATTGCTGACTGTGGATGATGCTCGAGGTGACATCCCATGATATCCCATACGTTATCAATTGGAGATAGACTTGGTGATTTTGCAGGTCATGGTAACATGTCAGCACTCTGTAGAGCACATTGCGTTACAGCAGCGATGTGAGGGCGAGCGTTATCCGGTTGGAAAACGCCCCCTTGAATGCTACTCATGAAGGGCTGTACTACTGGTTAAATTAAGATGACAAATTTTCAGTCAGTGAGTTTGGGATAACCACAAGAATGCCCCTGCTGTCGTAGGAAATTGCTCCAGAGACCATAACTCCAGGTATGAGTCCCGTGTGTCTAGGCCGTAGACCGCTTGGATGCAGGCGGTCCCCTGCCCTCCTTCTGACCAATATACAGCCACAACTAGCACTAATTCAGAATCTGTTTTCATCAAAAGTTACAACAGATCTCCACTCCGACCTCCAGTGAGCTCTGTCGTGGCACCACTGCCGTCGGAAGAGGCAATGGTTTGCAGTCAATGAAATACCGGCTACAGGCTGCCTGGCTCGGAGCTGTCCTTGAAGTAAACAGTTTTTTACCGTTCCTTGGGTCACGACGGTATCAACTGCAGCTCGAATGTCAGCCGCAGATGCAGTACGATGCGCCACAGCCGTACGCAAGATTCGGCGATCTTCCTTCTCAGTCGTGCCACGTGGCAGCTCGGAACTCGATCTTCTTGAGGTAGTACCATCCCTTGCCCATAGCTTCCAATAATCATGCATGGTGGAAACATTTCCACCGAACTCTTTCTGCAATATCGCGAAATGGAAATACACCTTCTCGTAGCCAATTTGTACGACCTCGTTTAAACTCGGTGAGCTGTTGATAATGGCTTCTTCGTCTTCTTAAAGGTATTCCTGGCTAACATGAACGCAATTCGTCACATTTCACAGAAAAATAATACTCACGAGCTTCACAACACGCTTTTAAAACAAGCCTTATTTGCATGTTCTGAGTGACGACAGCTGCGCCACACTTATGCGCGGAACACGAAATTTCAATCGATGTCATCTTTCAGTTGTATAAACACGCCTACCAAATTTCGTTTATCTAACACAAGTCTTTCTTGGTGTTGGGATTTTTTTTTCCGCCAGTGTATATATATATATGGGTAAAATGTGAAAATAAGATATTCTACATTCAATCAGCACGTTTCTTAAAATCTTTTTCTAATTGCTGTTATTTACACTGACTTCGTGCACGCCCGAGGGCGGACTTCATAAATAAACACCTTATATATATATATATATATATATATATATATATATATATATATAGATATATAGATAGATAGATAGATAGATAGATATATACAACAGGGTGTCCACTCCAATCGTGGACCAATAGCTAATTTATAAACCGTTAGAGATAAGCATATAGTTTATTTAGGAAAAAATCTCCAAATTATGAAAGGAATTTTGGGTCTATTCAATGTTTTTAAAAAAATCAAATTTTGAAAGAGTTACTAAAATTTAAATTTTTATACAGCCCCCCAGTCCTATCAATCATATTTAGTAAAACATTCTTGACACGGCAACGTTTAAAACTAAAAAAAATGACTCTTCTACCACAAAAATTGACCGAGTTATGACGTTTTGAAAAATCAAGATTTTGAAGGATTTCGCATACGGTCCCTTAAGGGGTTACAGTACCTTTCTAACAAATTTCTTTAATTTAAGTGAAAAAGTTAATTCTTTGAAATATTTGTTTCTGCACTTGTTTAAAAATCAATAATTTATTTTCAAACAGCAAAAATTTTGAAAACTTTTTTTGAAAATTTGAAAAATGTAAGAAAATTTCAGTTTTTTTAAAACCCTAAGGCTTTTTTGTTTATGCACTAATTTCAAAATTTCTTTTTGCGAAATGATCACAAGGTAAATCTCAACAAATCTGTGCATTCATTTTCTTATATTTTGATTAGAAAATATTTTGTGACCTTTTATGTAAAAAAATCTTAGAAAATTTTGTTCTTCGAGGTTTAACAAACTCTAAAAATTTTGTAATTTATAAAACGCTTATTCAATGCACAGTTTTGTTAAATATATTATCCTGAGTGCAAAAAATATTGCTTTAAAGTTATATCTTTAATAGAAAAAATTCCTTAGCATTTCTAGTAACATAGAAACACTAAAAACTGATCACCGAGAAAAAGCACTTTAAAGTTTGGCTTTTCCATTAGAACACATAGCATGTATGCTCTAAAGTCACTCATAACTTTTTAAATAATTTAGCTAAAACAATGCTGTTTTTTTCTGAGTGTTTTAAATAACTTTTACTTTTGAAATAAGCAATAAAAATTTTTTTGGTCTTTTGGTCATTTTTGAGGTACTGTAACCCCTTAAGCCATCTCTCGATGACGTCATGAAACAATGCAAAATCTTGATTTTTCAAAACGCCATAACTCGGTCAATTTTTGTGGTAGAAGAGTGATTTTTTTTTTTAGTTTTAAACGTTGCAGTGTCAAAAATGTTTTAAGCGAAATGAGACAACTTAGCATACTTTCAGCCTTCATTAGCATTTTATTTTAACAAAAAGTTATTTTGTTTCTCCCTGGACTTAACGATCGCATATCTTTATCTCCGCTTGCAAACAACTGCGTGCGCAAAACAGTTAATATGCTCCTTTGCCGCAACATGCCAAGTTCCGTCTTTTATTTCCTCATGGATCAGGAAATTATTATCAGTTGGGGCGCTTTGTATTCGAGACGTCTGTTCCAGACCGAGTGTGCATCCTGCCTTAGATTACCCAGAGAGATAAGCGCTCCCCACCGCATCCTTCTTAATGATTCGGGATATTATCGCTGGACTTTAGAGTTTATTAGAAAATACCGCGCAGAGTGTTTCGGGGAGTCAGATATTGCACACAAAGGGCACAAAGTGCTGTTTCTTCCCTGGTAATTACTTCGTGAGTTTAAACTATTAACTTGGATGCCGTCATTTCCATGCAAATGACGGGGGTGGTCGTTAGCTCCATATTTTGATATTGAAGATGTGTCTGAAAGACTATCTGCGCGTATTTGGAATGCAAAACTCTGCTACATACATACACAAGCACAATTTTATATCCGATTGTTTTTGTTCCAAAATAAGTTTTATTTGAATTAACATATTTTTCTTCAAATGACTATAAATAAGCGAATACGTGAATGAATTATGAAACAATAAGTGAATAAATAAATAAATTAGTGAATTAATGTATAAGAAAAAATAAATCATGTAATAAAATCGTAAATGAGTGAGAAAATAAGTGATTAAATGAATAAATAAGTAAATTAATGAGTAAGAGATTGTAAATGAATCAATGAAGCAGTAAACGAAAAAACATGTAAGTAATTTGATAAATAAATATATAAATAAACGAAATGAATATATATATATATATATATATATATATAAACAAAAGGAGACAACTTAGCATACTTTCAACCTTTATTAGCATTTTATTTTAACAAAAAGTTATTTTGTTTCACCCTGGACTTATAAAATATTATAGTTCAGTTTCAAGCTGTTTAAAATTTGAAACATTTAGGTTAGAACCCACGCTTTGTTGAGGGCGCCAGACCTACAAAAAGTTTTTCTGTTTGTATTTTTAAACAAAAAAGAAACCTAAATGAAAGTTTATTTTCAAGTACTAGAAAGCGAACGGTCTCTGGGGGGGTAGAGCCAGAGTTGTATTTACGTAGAAGCTGAACAAGCTACAGTTTAGGGGGCCTCGCTTTGTTGGGGCCCCCTAATTTCCAAGAAATTGCATAATTCTTTCCTACAAAATGAAAAATAACTTGGCAAACAAATCATTTTCCGGTGCTTTTTGAAAGTCTTGAAAATTTTTGGAAATGTAGTTATGAACCTTGAGACTGTATCTGCGCGTATTTGGAATGCAAAACTTAACCACACACACGAACACACTATACATCACTGTGAAAGTCCGAAATATGATGATTGTTAAGATTTGTCGATGAATATCAAAATTCACTGTTTAAAAACTTTCTACGACTTTAATTGCCGAATATTTTAATAAAAAGTCTCAAAAATTAGCCTTCAATCTAAACCTTCATTCAAGCGCTGGTGGTAACGATGTCATTGTTGGTCGACAAAAAAAAGAAATGCAATGATTTCTAAATCCTATCTGCTCCCTGTTTTCATTTGTTAACAAATAAAGTACTTTTAATGTAGTATGATGCTTTTAAAAGGATTTTTGATTTTTTTCCCTCTTGATTCTGCTTTTGCGACAACTAACTTTTGCCAGATAAGATTATCTTCTCTTTTTCATGTATCACATGTCATTTAGAAACAATTTAGATGAATTTTAAACTTTTTATGTGTTCTAATCCGCGAAATTCATCTCAATATTAGTACGAGAATCAGTTTCGGTTTTTTAGCACTTGTTATAAGGGCCGTTTTTTTTTATCTTTCTGAATGAAGTTAAACATTACACTTCAAGTGAAGAAATTTTAAAAGCGAAATATTTTTTTTGATAACCAAGGTAGGGGAATAAGGGGATAATTGAAATAGCGGGGCAAAGTGGTAATGTATAGGATAAAATATTTGCAGTTTGCAGCCCCACTTATCTATCAATGTTTTAATTAAGTTTTAAAATGCGCAGTTTATTTCTAGAAAACAAAACGACTCCAAAGAAACCCGAAATAATAATGCAAATAATTTTCAAAATTTGATACACATATTGTAATTTTTCGTAGTTTATCATAAATATATTTTGTTATTATAAAATGATAAAGTTGTAAAACTGTTTTAAGTTATTAGGGTCTACTGATGTAAAGTGCAGTTTTTATTTAGTTCAAATGAGGTATGCTTGGTTTTAACTGTTCAATGCAATTTGTTACCTGCAAGTTGATGGGACAAAGTAAAATAGCCCATCAAGAATTCTACCCAGGCTTTGAAATAAACACAAATATTTTTGTGGATTGTTCTATTTATAGCGGTGGAACAACGTCGCAGGTTAGTTGTTTCACACTTATGGAGATAACTATACAGATAAATGTAGATACAGTCGAACTTGTTTGTCTCGAAAACCTCTCTATGTCGAAATTTTTCAATTTCCCTGCTTTTACAGCAAAAACTTAATGTTTTTTGTCATGTTTATCTGGAATGATTTTTCCCGAAAATCTCTATATCTCGAATTTTGACGACTCTCATTTTTGAAGGCCATCTCCAGCCACCTTTTTCAATGGCATAACTTGGTGACAAACATCATTTCTGCACAATCATTCAAAGACTATGTTCGTACTTAAAGGTATGTATTAACTTGCTACCGCTAAGGTCATCACAATTAGTAAAACGTGGACTCAAAACATGTCGTACAGTAAAATATTCAACAATAGCAATGCAAAACAATGTATTAAGTATTTGACTTTGTTCCAATTGCTTATTTTTGTAAATTTTATCACAACCTCCGTATCTCGAAACCTCCGGATCTCGAATTTTTCTTCTGTCCCGAGAAATTCGAGATAGATAGATTTGACTGTATACTGATAGATTAATATAAATATATCAATGCAGAGATAAATATAAGCAGGTGATTATGTATACTGCCGTGCTAATCACAAAAGTCGTATCTACACTTTTTAACAAAACTGAGTAATCGCCACCATCTTTGTGACGCATTTACCTTCATACAAAATTATGTGGTCATTTGAGAACGGGAAATATTTTTTTAAAAATTCCGAAAAAGTTTCATCTGAATCGAATACATGGAGGCGTGAAACCTTAAAGAGTAATATTTCAGTTAGAGCTCAACTGATACCACTATTGCGCTTAGCACGGCAGTATAGGAACTATTTTCTTGTAATTAATAGGCGATATCTATAAATACATTTTTGCAATGACATTTTTTCGATACATTTTCTGTGAAAATCTTGCACTTATTTCGAATGTGTAGGGAATTTTCTCTTCCATTTTCAAAGCTGAAAAAAGTGAAGTGAATTTAACTAATTTAAATAGGAGAAAATTATAACTCAAAAATCTTTAAACATTTCATAAGGTTTTAACATGCTTCAGCGCTTGTTTTAGATTTTGCTCGTGAAACCATACTAAGATCATTTTTAAAATGAGCTCTGTCATAATAGACTCTAAACATGCTCTATCATAAAAATGAAAAATGGTTTTAAAATGTCCCTCCAATGGAAACCCATAACTTAAGAAACTCCACTGGCTATCAAAGCTGTGAAGAATTTATTTGCATTTGTAAGGCTTTCAAAATGAACTACGCGAAGTGGTTCAATTGAATGCTGGCAGCTCTTTGTGGAGCGAAAACAGAACACTTATAACTGCTTCTTTTACGGAGATAAATAGTCCAGAGAGGGATTGAGAAACTCTTGAGATGAACACAAGGACTACAAGTTGCATCTACATTTCCTTTACACTAAATATCACAAGTTAGGAAGACTTCTTGTTAAATTTTCGTGCTATCTTACATAAAGAGGTGTGAATTATTGATTTATTTGAAGAATATTTAAGTGAAAAATGTACTAATCAAAATGAATTTCAATCTATAAAGAACATAAAATTTAACAATCAATTAGATATTCAACGTCTTTACGAAACAATTCTAATTTTAATTACAATTAGTTTATAGAAATTGAAATGCATATTGCAGGCGTGCATTTTTAAATACTTTCGCAGAATTTTTAACTAAAGAAACGCAAAAGTTAAACAATATACTGTAATGTACTAGGAACATAAAAGTTGACAGTCAATTATACCATTATTAATTAAAATTAAAACTTGTTTTACTTATTGATTCGTCAAATTTAATAGATATTACAAGCTTATTGATATTCCTATAGTAGAATTGAAGGGCTTGTTGCAAAAAGGAGGTAGCTCCATTTTCAATGTCTTCAAAATGTCTGCATTAAAGCTTATAGCAGAAAATCGCATTCTAAAAGTTTCTTTAAGTTTTATGAATCCTCTTGTATAACTGTACTGAGAAGTATACAAGAGGATTTTTTAAAATATTAGAACAAAAAAGTTGACTTTATTTTAAGTTCTAATAGACAGACATTTTGAAAACATTGAAAATGGAGCTACCTCCTTTTTTCAGCAAGCCCTTCAATTTCGTTTTATGCTAAATGCGACGTCAAGTGTTGACTCCTCCTATTACAACTTTTCGGAAAATATAGAATCAATAAATCTATTAGCTCAATTTAATGCCTCTGGTAGTCATCAGTCACTCAAGAGCAAAATATCACTCTATATGCAGGCCCGTCATTTAGGGGGGCAGGGGGTGGGAGAATTGCCCCCCCCCCCTCTAGCTTTGAAAAATCAATGTATTAACATATAAGTGGGCGTGGTTTTTGTTGTTCTCTGGTGAAATTGTATTGTGCTTTCATCCTTTGCCCCTCCCCCCCTGGTAAAACTTGAAATAATGGGCCTGTCTATATGCTAGATTAATCAAAATCTAAGATATTTTTTTCAAAATTTAATACAAATTTCAACCGTTAAAATGCTAGCGTTTTCAAACTCTTTTTTAACATTTTATTTGTACTTTTGGACATGTTGTCTTGCATTTTTAACTTCATTAATTGTACAAAGTTTTTAACTACTTTTCTTACAAAGTTCTTATGTTGTATGATTTTTATTTATTTATTTTTTTTATTTATTTTTGGATAATTTTTTCACTTCGGTACTTTTTTTTCTTCGGCTGAGGTTGACATTTCTATGGAATGACCCTCAAGGATAATAATAATTTTTTAATTTAGTCAATTCATAATACTTCCAGACGAACATTTAAATCTTGTAATTAGCTTTAAAAACGTATTTTAAGCATTTTTCTCATACACGTATTATGTCACACAAATATTGCGTATAGTCATTTTATTTTTAAAGTCGTGGAAGATACAAAAAGATATTACAGGTATAAAACAAACATCTGACAAAAAAGAAACTCCGCCTTTATCCGAGTGAGATTTTGCTTCTGTAGTGAAAGCCCAGTTTATTCGAAACCTCATATTTGTTTCAAATTCGGAATATAAATGTACCTTATTTGACGTCAAGGAAAAACTGCAGTTAAAACCTTCCCAGCATCAAATCTGTGTTTTTCAAAGATGATGTATTTCTTTCTCCAGAACTTTTCTTCTTTTGAAAGAAATATTGTAGGAAATCTTTTTTAGACTGTGTTTTAGAATAAAAATGTATCGATCATATATGGAACTGATTTTTTTTCCGTTCTAGTTATTAGTGTAAGAAATAGAAAATGCAATCCATATAAGAAACGTTGGATTGTTACATTGTGCTTTTTTTTTAAATGTTTTAACAAGCTTCATTTGTAAAACAAATTAATGTTACTTCAACCCGGGAGGACGCGCGGGGTTTATTCTAAGACCCTAAGCACTTTGCAAATTATAATGTTTTGGCTAGCCGAGTATTTCCGCATGGTTAACTGTGTGTTGCTGTCTTCAAAGTAGGAACACCAAACTCTTAGTAGAACCTCTTTTCACTAAATCAGAAAACCAAAAAATATTGTTTCTAAAACTGTGATAAGCTAAATGTTAATATTAGATTACATTAACACATTAATGCCTAGCGTCCTTTTAAAAGGACGGTCCAAAAAGGGTCTGAATTTCCCCAAAATGAACATTTCAAACAAATAATGGTGTTTAATCAGTACCTTGGTATTGTTTCAATTCGTTAATCACAGATTGCAGCACATAACCATTGTACAGTGTGTTCTGTAGCAGTTTTAATGTGATCTTTATCAAAAATGACATCGTTCACAATCTCACGAAAAAAGCTAAGTTTTCAAAGTTATTCCCAGCTTCCCAGTTTATGTTAATTGCTGATTTTATTTCTTCTGATAAAAGTTCTTTTTAAATATATCGTAGGCAGAAAAAAATTTTAGTAAAACAAGTATGTACCCTCTGGGGTCTATCGTAGCTTTTGAGGGACGATTTTTCTTTCCTTAATAAAACAATTATTTTTTACATAATATTTTTTTATTATTTTTCCTGCCCATTAAACACTGTTTGTAACCAGTATGCATAATATCTTTGGGAAAAAAAATGTCAGGCATTAATGGGTTATTTCTAATTTATTTGATTGCATAATCAGTTGTCTAAATTCATGCGTTTTTTTTTTTTAATCAATTTCTATCAGTCTTGTCAGTATGATGTTTTATTCTGTTTCAACATTCTCTACAACGATATCCAAAACCGACGTATTGAGATAAAATATAATATCTAAAGGGGGCCATCCACACGCAACGGAAAATTCAAAGGAGTTCTGCGAGGAACCAGGATTTGAGGAAATCCTCCATGGTGTGTATAGTGAATTCTGTTGTGAGATATTCCCGCAGATCTCCGGACCCTCCTCTTTTGAGATTTTCCTCAAGGAATTTCTATGAGGTTTTCCTCAAGGAAAGCATTCGGATTTTTCGGAGCTTTCGGAGAGCCCTTTAAGGCAAGGCAACGTTTGATGGGCTCTTTTAGCTGTCTGCTGATTCTTTTCTTATAAGTAGTCGAGTTTTGGTCTACCATCAACATTTTGTTTGTAATTTGAAGGTACTTCAGGCATTTGTGCTTAATTAATGCAAGTTTAGTCAGTTATGTGGTCATAGAACGACCCCGCAATGTCCTTTTGTTTGTTCCACAGATCAAGTATTTTGCGCGGCTAGTACGGTTAGGTTGTTTTTTGCCGGGCTACATAGAAGTTTTTTTATGATAGTAATAGTCAAATCCATACGGAAATGAAAGGGGTCATTTAAGTACACTTTTTGCCAGAATTGAATCAGATTATTGTTTGATCAATGAAGAAATTAAAGCGAAAGATTTTTTGTAAGAGAAAATTTCAAATGAGATGATACGGAATCAAAGAGGATTTAAAAAAACTCTGGAGGTAAAGTGAATAACTCTGAATTCTGTTATAGCAAACGATTATATAGTTCTGTTATAACAAAGACATATTGCTTAAGGTGAATCAGGATTGCAAGTAAATGTAATGATTTTACTTTTTTTTAGTTCAATAAAAATGAAACATTTTTTAACATTAAGTCTACAAGTATTGAAAAATACCAATATCAGTAGTAGATTAGTATCAAAATTCTTGACACTCCACGTAAGGTGTTAATATCCGTAGTGTATGAACGTGATTTAGAGTACAAAAGCAAAAATGCTCTCATTATAGGAGTGTTATAAAACGCATTTATACATCGCACTCAAGCCGAAAAGTAAATTTTAACGTCGATAATTATGAAACGTTATAATTTTAACAGTAAACAAGTCGATAAATACCATTTTTATTTGCTTCGGACTGAATTTTGATCTGGGTTTATTCAATGACCCCATGCACCTTAACGTTTACTCGGGAGGATTGAAGTCTCTTAAGTTAAATAAAACATTTTTTTTTTATTGAAGAACTTTTATAACAGTACACAGACAGTTTAATTTCTTCCCGATAATGCCATTTTGATTTTAAGTAATATAACGTGCAACAAACCATTTCTGCAGTGCTTCCTACGTGTAAAATGTCTTTTTCTACATTTATACGTTCTTAAATAAGCTAAATAAATGTATCTTTCTTTTCAATAAAAATCTAAAATCCGTAAGAAAAAAAAAATCCAACGCTTTCATTTTAACATTCATAAAACATTTCCTTATTTAAAACTCCGCCGTTGATATACAGTTCGAAGCTAAATACTTGAAGTTAAAACACATTTAGAAACTTTCCCGTATGAAATTGATGTATCGAAAATAACGCGTACACGGGTTGTGAATTTTTTCAAATCTAACAACATTTTCCGCGTTCTTAAGAAAGTATTGCGAAACATTCGTTATTTTTTAAAGCTTTCTGCTTGCAAAAACGTGATTTCGATCTGTAATGCATTTAGAGAACGCAATTTAAAGAAATATTTTTATGTGTTTGAAATACAGATGCAAAAGAAACCAGATTTATTTATCGTCAGTAAAATATTTTTGCAGTTACATTTTGAAATGACTCCTTTTTTTTCTTACTAATTCAAAGAAGTTTCAAAGGGAATTTATTTATTAAATTCGTTTCAGTACTAGTAAAGAGGAAATGTGAGCGTTTATTTTAGAATGTGAATAAATAATTTTAAAGCTTATGATTTGTATTTTATTCAAATAATTTTTTTGTATGCGTAGATAGTTTGCTGTAAATGGACACTTTGGTGGATTAAAACATATATATTCTACAAAGATACTGTGTTATATTTCTATCATTCAGGCAGCATATTTTACTGGTGTTAATATTTCATACAAAATAACTATTCAAATTTACTGGAAATATACATCTGCGTTACTTTTAAAATGCATTAAAAACCTTTGCAGAAATACATAAAACACTTATTTATGCCCTGTTTATTATCACTTTTATTTTCTCTTTTACGTTGTTCTCGTAGCCCATGACTTTTTAATTAATGCCAATCCCAGTATGGCAATAGTTTATATTCAGATAATGACCCTCTCTTAGGGTGAAGTCTAGATGCACTAGTGGTATATAAACGTTGCAAATTAGAAATTTTCAAGAAATCGCAATTAATTGGGAAAAAAATATTCTTCAAGTGTAGGTAGCGTTAACAAACCTACGAAATTTGTTGAGGTATACTTCCGGCTACTTTTGAGTATTCTACTGATTGTAATTTTCCGACCATAAGTATTTCCTACTACTCTTTGTTAATACTCTCTTAGGAATGGTATTTTCTATTCAGAAAATATTAACTCAAAGAGGTTATAGAAATTCATAAGCATGCAATTATTATGAGTATTCTACTGATTGTAATTTCCCGACCGTAAGTATTTCCTACTACTCTTCGTTAATGCTCTCTTAGGAATGGTATTTTCTATTCCGAAAATATTAACTCAAAGAGGTTATAGAAATTCATAAGCATGCAATTAAGTTCAACAAAGAGGAAAAACATTTGATAGTTTCAGTGCTTAAAATTTAGCAAACAGATATCCACTTAAGACAAAAGAAAGATGGATTGATCAGAAGCATGCCATCACGTCAGAGGCTCTCAAGTGACCTACAGTAAGTCTCGAAATGATAGGTCCACCCTTATTTTTCAAAATTTTGACGCTTAATTGAGAATAAAAATCACTTTTTTGGATAGTGATTATATATCTGTAATTGTTATAACTATGTTTGGTGAAATTTCTTAAAAATAAATCATTTCTTCTTATTTGATGCAAATTTTCATTTTCAGACCGTTTCAAAAAGATTTTAGAAATTTTGCCCCAACCACTTTTATTTCCAAAAATTTGCATAAGTATCGTTGCTTAGTCTTACTACGGGATTATGCTTGCTGCTATGGAGGCATTTTAACAAATTTGAACAGCACTTTGTAGTCAAGCAAAACGGGTTGTCGTTGCAGTCTTTCGCTGGTTGCTCAGCGGAAAGTTTATGCATTTAAACAGTCTGGAAAATTGAATAGAGAAATAGGTAAGCTTTTAAACAGATCACAAAGTGTTGCAAACAATTTTTTGCTATTTAGAAATGCTTATAGCAGTAAAAAATCATCTGGCCGCCCATCAAAAGTGGTACCCCGACAACGAAGCACTATCGTAAGGGACCTAAAATCTGGAAATAATGAGCACTTCGGCCAAACAACTAAACCCAGCGGTAAAGAAGTTCGGCAATTTTGTAACCAGAAAAGGAAAGCTGCTTCGAAATTGACTAAAAAGCACAAAGAAAAGAGATTGAAATTCCAAATGGTTCGCATTATTACTGGCACTATCTGCGTAACGATAGACAGATATTGTCGAAGAGGTAAGCTGATGGTGGTTCCGTTATGGTGTGTACCCGATTCAGAGGGACAGGAAAAACTGATATAGCATTTGTAGACAATGGTTTGAATGCTGCTGGCTATAACAAGCTGTTTGAACAATATTTTCTTCCACAATCAGAACCCACTGGGGTCCCATTCTTCATGTTTCAACCGGACAATGCTCCTCTGCACTCTGCAAAGTCCACTTTTGAATGGTTCCTGGATAATGTTGTACATACACTGGCGGGAAAAAAAATCCCAACACCAAGAAAGACTTGTGTTAGATAAACGAAATTTGGTAGGCGTGTTTATACGACTGAAAGATGACATCGATTGAAATTTCGTGTTCCGCGCATAAGTGTGGCGCAGCCTGCGTCACTCAGAACATGCAAATAAGGCTTGTTTTAAAAGCGTGTTGTGAAGCACGTGTGTATTATTTTTTCGTGAAATTGGACGAATTGCATTCATGTTAGCAAGGAATACCTTTTAAGAAGACGAAGAAGCCATTATCAACAGCTCACCGAGTTTAAACGAGGTCGTACAAATTGGCTACGAGAAGGTGGATTTTCATTTCACGATATTGCAGAAAGACTTGGGTGGGAATGTTTCCACCATGCATGATTATTGGAAGCTATGGGCAAGGAATGGTACTACCTCAAGAAGATCGAGTTTAGAGCTGCCACGTGGCACGACTGAGAAGGAAGATCGCCGAATCTTGCGTAGGGCTGTGGCGCATCGTACTGCATCTGCGGCTGACATTCGAGCTGCAGTTGGTAACGTCGTGACCCAAGGAGCGGTAAGAAACTGTTTACTTCAAGGACAGCTCCGAGCCAGGCAGCCTGTAGCCGATATTCCATTGACTGCAAACCATTGCTTTTTCCGACGGCAGTGGTGCCACGAGAGAGCTCACTGGAGGTCGGAGTGGAGATCTGTTGTAATTTTTGATGAAAACAGATTCTGAATTAGTGCCAGTGGTGGCTGTATATTGGTCAGAAGGAGGCCAGGGGACCGCCTGCATCCAAGCGGTCTACGGCCTACACACACGGGACTCACACCTGGAGTTATGGTCTCTGGAGCAATTTCCTACGATAGCAGGGGCATTCTTGTGGTTATCCCAAACTCACTGACTGAAAATTTGTCGTCAGTCTGTTAATTTAACCAGTAGTACAGCCCTTCATAAGTAGCATTCAAGGGGGCGTTTTCCAACCAGATAACGCTCGCCCTCACATCGCTGCTGTAACGCAATGTGCTCTACAGAGTGCTGACATGTTACCATGACCTGCAAAATCACCAGGTCTGTCTCCAATTGATAACGTATGGGATATCATGGGATGGCACCTCGAGCATCATCCACAGTCAGCAATGACGGTCCTAGTATTGACACAGCAAGTGCAATAAGCATGGAACTCCATGCCACAAAGTGACATTTGGCACCAGTATGACATAATGCATGCACGCTTGCAGGCTTGCCTTCAAAATTCTGGAGGTTACACCCTTTATTAAATTAACATAATTTCACATTCGCACAGCATTTTCTTGAGCTTAAATTAGCCAGTGATCTTGTACATTTAATCAATTAAACATGTTAACTAGACAATTGCATTACCCAAATTTCATTACTCTACGGCAATTTTTTCTTGGTGTTGGGATTTTTTTTTTCGCCAGTGTATTTTCGATTAGCAACCTTACAGCCCCGACCTGAATCCAGTAGAAAACGTGTGGGGTATACTCGCAAGAGCGGTGTATGCCAGGCGGAAGGCAGTACAACAGTACTGTAGACTTAGAAAGGGCTATTTCCTCCGAATGGTCAAAAATCGGGACAAATTGTTTGCAAAAACTTGTAGAAACTATGCCAAATAGGATTTATGAGCTTATTCAGAAAGAAAAAACAGAAAATTTTCTTATTAATTCAACGTTTATTTGATTGTTGTTCAGTGAACCTATCTTTTTGAAACAGCTGTTTCATCTAATTTTAGTTTCCCTTATTATTCCTATTATTTTAAAATTATTTATGAGCTATTTTACATTGAATGAAGTAATGTAGTTTATAAAATAGTACTTGGTTTATAAGTTTATAAAATGTACACAATACAATCTTTTTAACCAGCATAACTTTCGTTTTTGCTGGTAGACCTATCATTTCGAAACGCACTGCAGTAGTGACACTAGTATCATTTGCAGGTGGTGCTATACAGTACAATTTGTACAGTACAATATAACTATAGTTTGAATAGCGCACTCTTTTTGCTTAAAACTTTGAAAAGGCCAATTACATCCTTGTACTTCTCCCTACCTCATTTCTGTACCTCAGAACTAGAAAAGTGTAAGTCCAAAAATGGCATTTTTTAGGTTATTATTGCATTGTATCTGAGATAATATTCTTCATTGAGAGATATCAACAACTTTTCAACTTTTTAAAAAACAATTTTGATAATTTCTGTAGAAAATCTGCACAAGGAGCAGAATTGGATTTAACTGTTTATTTTTCATGTGGGATGACGCTAAAAATGATAGCTATTCATTTATTGTTCAGTCGTATTTGATATACAAGTTATAGGTTTCTAAATACCCCATATTTTGGCGCCCGAAGATAATTTGAAACAACTATTAGTTTGATTCTTCAAACTTCTATAAGAGTTCGTGATATTCTTGTTATTTAGGAAAAATTAAGCTTAAGCGTAATTCTACCGTTTCGTTTACTAACACAAAAAAACTTTAAACAATTGATATTTTTTGCAATCAAGGAGTCTGCACTGAGATTTATTATACCATAAATAATATCAAATTATATAAAAGAAAAAAACGTGTAGATTTTTATCTAAACAAATTCTAATTGTAATAATGCAACTGCCCTTAAATGTTTATTTTTTTCTAAATTCCTCAATAAATAATCTCAGATTAAGTACGTCTGTCTTTTTCAACCCTTTTATAATGTTAAAAATCAATTTTTCTGATAGCACAGGTCTGCAAAATTATACTTTTTAAAAATTGTTTTGATTTAGTTAACTGATTTTTATGTAACTTTTTTGCGCTGATTTCAAAAATGACATTGGTTTTTTTCTATCACGCAAGGCTTGCCTACAAAATTAAGTTGAAGTTTTTGAAAAAAGTACAAAAAAACGGATACTTTTGATTTTTTTTTTTTTTAATTTTAACAAAGTAAAAGCAGAAAAATAATAGTTGGTACGAATTACAATCTTTCGTTCAATAGTTAAGGAAAATGCAAGTTTAGGCAAACAAAGAGTCAGAAGCAAATCAAATATGACTTATTTGTAAAGCGTATCTATTAAACACAGACCTCAAAAAAAAGCTACATGTTTAATATCATTGATAAAAATGGCGATTTTACTTACTAGATTTGCTTGGTAGTCATGTCGTGTCCATAGAAGATCGAGCAAAGCATGGGTGGCAAGTACGCAAGAAGCGATCTCTATAACATTCACTAGAGTTAACTTACTGGATAAGTAAAACTTTCATACAATATATAAAATTTTATTTGTCAGTTCCTCTAAGAAGTAGGGAAGTTATTAATGTGAACAACAAAAGGTCAATTTTAAGTAGCCAATCTAAAGTAGGGGAGAGTGGTAATGAATGGGCCATGGTGATGAATTGGCCACTAACAAAATATGGAAAAAATTTTGCATGAATTTTTTTTTTTTTGATGCCACCAATAGATGTAGCTATTTGTTCTACTAAACTCATCCAATTTTTATTCGTTTGCGCTGAGCCATTTTCAAACTAGAGTGGCATGGTCAAGAATCTGACTGAAAAGTAAGTTTTTCCCTTTTTAGTAAAACATTTCCTAGCTAAAATGTACCAAGTATTTCACTGCATACATATGTATAAGTTAGTCTTTCCATATCTATAAACTAATTTTAAGATGTATTTTGATGTTATTTAAATTCAATGTACTCAAAAAACCTAAATGTATTCCAAAAGTATAGGTGGGCTGAATGGGCCACTATGTCATGGTAATGAATGGGCCACCTAAATATTGTTTTTCTTCCTTTTCTTTGGATTTTGCATTAATATGAAACACAACTGACTGTCATAGATATAAGATTACTGTCGTCAAAATAGGTTTGTAGTAACTTCTAAATATAATTTTTCAGATCTATATTATATTCCTATAGTACAAAAGACCTCTGGTCGCAGTGCATGGCTTGAAAAAGCCTCCCTCTCTCCTTCATATTAAATTCCTCACAGTACAATTTCCTTTTCTTTCTTGGTAACTTAAGTTAGATATTTCTTATTCCCGATGTCAAGTACATTTTTTAAAAAAAAATTTTGAATTTTGACAAGTTTGAAAATGAAGATGAAGTTTTTGAAAGTGATTTTTAATATTATTTTTGAAATATATAAATTTTATTAAATCATAGTGTGTATTATCTGTTATTTTTTTTATATATATTTGATGTTATTTATTTCTTACAATCTCATTATTTAGTCATTTTTCTGCTACAATTGGTATGCATCAGTTTTATTTTAATTGCATCAGTTTTGATGTTTATATAATTTTAAATCAGTATGATTTTGTATCATCATGTCAAGTGCCACATTTATTTTGTCATATTCAGCAAATAAAAGATTAAATCCACATGTTTTCATTGAATTCATTTAGTGGCCCATTCATTACCTTCGATGGCCCATGCAACCCCATAGGTCGGGTTGAATAGCCAAATTTCCAAATTTTATTTTCTATTATAATTCATTATAGACAGTGTAATTCAACTTTTATGACTTTTTTGATAGCCAGATAAGTAAAGTAACTAAAACACCAATTTAGAGTTAAAACAAAGTGTTAGAAAAAATTACAAAAATTCAAAACCAAAAAGTGGCCCATTCATTACCACTCTCCCCTACCCTATAATCTTTTAAATGAAACAGAAATTTCAAGAACTAGTAAACAGTATCTGCTCTTGAATAACGTCCACCGCTCCTTGGCAAATATTTGCCTCTTAAGTCTCTTTGTAATATCAAAAAAAAAAAAAGTAAAATCCATTGCGAAGATGAGAAGAAACTTAGCTACTATTTCTTTTATACTACTTTCTTACTTACCTCAAAAACATTATTGATTTAAATCTACCTAATAATACTAATTCTGCAGGATAAGTTCACTATGTTTATGCCAAGAAACAATCTAAACGCCTATATGAACGCTCAAATCCTGGATTTGAATGTTTATAATGGTGGTACTAACCCTTTATATGTGATATTATTTGTGCACTACAGAACCTGAATAGGCGTCTGCTATTGCATATGGAAACACGCCTCTTAAAATTTATTTATATAGCATAAGTCTCTAGAAATTATGGGGTTTTAGCTTCCGTCAAAGTATTATTCAACCGCGACGAGATGACCGGTGTCAATCAAATCAGAAAACGAGTCTATTCCTTAAAATAGGTAGAGAAGGAAGAAACTCCAGTGTGCCATATTTGCAAGTTTAGCGGCGTTTTGGCGAAGTGATAAGTTTTATGAAATATTAAATAGTTCTTCGAGCCACACCTGCATTTGGCGAGGAAGTGAAAACAAGTCTTTGCTTTCTTTATTGCAACTCTTATGTTACCATTTTGTTTTTAAATTTAAATGAAAAGTTGGAGGCGCTGCAGTCAATGGCCAATGGCTGCGGAAAGATATAAAACCAAGACCCACCTACTTTCTTGTATCCAATGAGAAATCTTTCTCGATGGTGCAAAAATTAAAATCGGTTCCTCTTTGGCTAATTTCTCAAATTGGGAGACCAATTAAAGGTAAGCAAGGTGACGTATTCAAGCTTTATAACCAATGCCGCAATTGTTAATCCCATTCTTTAATTTTCATCTGCGTATCACCCCTTCCTAAAAATGGACAATCCTGAAAAAAGGAGGAGTCATAGGCCATCTCTGCGAAATTGAATAATATTTATGATGCACTTTACAAATGAATTCAAAACCTTTCAGTTTTACTCATTTTGAAAACGTAATGCAGAGATTTAAATCTTTACAGTATTACTAGGGTGTGTCATGAGTTCTACTAAATATAACAAATTTAAAATGTCATAACAAACAGTTAACTCATGTGCATAAAGTGCGGAGGATAATCAATATAAACGCCGGTATTTTGGCTTGATAATCACTTTATACCGCTGAATTCTGATAGAGACATATTTTAATAACATGAACTGAAGAATTAGGTCTTTCACTTAATTCAAAAATAATTGATTGAACTAAACTTATACTACAGTATCGAATTGGAATAGACAGTATGCAAACAATATTCTGTTAAATATTATCGCTGAACGAATGCAAAATTTGTAGCTGAGCAAGAATGTATATAATTTACAGTGAGAATTAAAATAAAGCCATTCGAAAATTTAAGAACTAACAATTTAATAATGCAGTTAGAAGTTCATAAAGAATTGATTAATTTTGAGTTTAACATCGTGGAAATGGTTGATTGAGAATAACTTACTATGTTACTTTGTTATATGTATTAATTTCTAACGTTTAATACTGCTTCTTGATATCTCATCTCTTTCTACGTGAGCCAACATACGCACAAGACTAAAAAAAAATCATTCCAAAAGAATGAAAAACAAAAACAAAAAAATCATACATACGAATGCCTTCCATTCCAAAAGCCTAAAAGCAATTCATACCTTACGGCATACATTTGTTTTACCTTTTCTTGTCACCATATAGCTGAGGACAGTAGCTGGAACACCCTCTGTACCTTATTGGAGTCACGGATTGTTTTTTGAAAAAGACGAACTATACTGCCGTGCTAATCACAAAAGTCGTTTCTGCACTTTTTAACAAAATTGAGTTATCGCCAAGAGGCGGCTCTTTGTAACGTATTTTACCAAAATACAATATTATATGGTCATTTGAGAACGCAAAATATTTTTTACAAAATTCTGAACAAGTATCATCCGAATCAAATACATAGAGGCGTAAAACTTTAAAGAGTAATATCTCAGTTTGAGCTCGTGTGTAAAATAACTGTAATTTCGTTTAGTATACGCAATATTCGTGAAAAAACACTGTAGTCCATGTAATTGGATGGTGTTATGCAAAAAGGAGTTAACCCACAAAAACCTGATTTTGAGATAATGGGCTTTAAAGTCAGCAAACTCTGGCAAAAAGCATGGAGCTCTATATCAATATACCAATGATATGTTACCATGAAATGCTGATAGGGCTTAGATATTTTTGCTTAATGTAGAAAGCAACATATTTTACCATCACAGTTGGATAACTCATTTTTTTATTTTTTGTGGGTTAACTCCTTTTTGCATAACACCATCCAATTATTGTCATTTTAGAACAAGTATACTGGGGAAGTTTATGAATTCGTAAAGTTTACATTTCGTTTTTCTCAAAATGAATCAAATGTGACTACCGTGGTTTTTCCCCCTGACCCTTCATTTATAACATAAGATCAGAAAGCATAGCCAACTATTTTGCGTAATATTTCGCATAATTTATTACACATTCAAATTAGTATTTATAACGTACGGTCAGAAGACATAGCCAACTATTTTGCGTAATATTTTTCACATGATTTATTACACATTCAAATTTTTAGTACATGTCAACTCAAATCACAACTATTAGATTTTATGTCGTGTAAAAAAAAGTCATCTGAATCGAAATCTAGTATACACTGTCCATACCAAATTTACTACACATTTTACACTTTTCAAATAACATATACAGTGAACTCTCACTTATACGCCGCCTCATTTATGCGCCTTTTTCACTTATACGACGATTTTGAATGGTCCCAGAACATTCCATAGCAAGATAATGATAGTATCGTTCGTTTATACGTCGCTCTAAAGATAAATATTTCACTTATGCGCCGAATTTTAACTAAAATGTATGAAAATTAATTTATTTTCTTTAAGTAATAAGCATTTTTCTTTACTTTCCTCTTTAATCTTTCGCCTATATTGCTCACGGAAGGCATTTTTTCCGCATGAACTAGAGTTCGGAGAGGGATAATTATCTATTATGCATCGGGTTTTAAAGGGAACAGTTGTAATTAGGTATGCTACAACTTTTGCTTTGTCTTTATCATTATAGTTCGTTACAGTAATTGCTAAACTGTAGTAATATGTCCCTTTTCTATATAAACGTTTTTATTCACTCTCTCATTAGAACTTATGTTGATTTTTAGTCCTTTAAATAGGCTTGTTCACTTATGCGTCTCTCCCTTATGCGCCTTTTTCTGTTGGTCCCTAGGGCAGGCGCATAAGTGAGAGTTCTATAGTATTATGAGACAGAATAAACTTGTCTTTTTTTTGCAATATCAAAAACATTTCAGATTTTCTCATTAAAACTATGCTGATAAATAGAACATATAGCTTCTTTTCGAAAAAAAGCAGATATTAGCTGAATAAAATATTTGAGACTATTGTACTTTATACAGCCTTTTTTTCGAAATGAAAAAGAAAACATAAGCTGAATAAAATGTTTCAGATTTTTTTTTCTTTAATAAAACCTCTCTTTATTTGAAATCAGAAGTATTGTGTACAATTCTGATCATAAAATTCTTTTTATTTAGGGTAAAGATATATGAACTGTTCTAGATGAAAACCCGGTTTCAAACATAATACAAGTTTGAATAGTGAATTTACTAAATCCTGCAAATGTGATACGAACTCAAAGAAATAGAGCATTCGTTTATTTTAAAAACTTTTCAGTTAGAAAATATACGTTTAGATCTTTATTAATAGTAAAATATTTTTAAAAATAGAAAAGAATAAGAAATGTTTCATGCGTTACGAAAAAACGCGGAAAAGAGTTTGATTTATATGAGTTTTGACACTACCGTTATTTCAAAATACTTATTCATTTTTTGATGAATTTACGGAATAGCTAGGAAACAGAATAACTCCACAGAACAGTGACTTATAATAAATTCAAAAAAAGTATTTCATCGACTAACGGTTTGGTAACTAAACAGAGAGCTTTTTTTTTCAAAAATAAAAGTTTCATAAAAATGGAGCTTTAAACCCTTTATAAAAAAAGTTTAAAGCTTTTTAACCATTCCCCCTTTTACTCTACAACCGTTTATCAGTCTCAAAGTTCTTGATAACCAACTTCAAATTACTTTTATCCAAATATGCTTTTCCATTTTACAAATTTTTAATCTACGTGATTTTTAAGACCATCACAATCCATACATTTTAGTTAAAATTAACCATTTTGTTCGCATCAATACTACATCTCATGTCACACGTTTGACATCACCCCCTCCCCCTATTAAAATATCCCAGCCAATCTATTCTTTTTTTATTTGATAATATCGCAATGATTTGAAATTTAATTGGTTTTTAAACGGCAGTTAGATTATATATTAATATGAATTATAGCGGTAAGCATGAATAGCAAAATCTTTGAAAAGTGTAGTTGAGAATAATGAATAATACAACAGAAAATCACAATATCATAAAGTTTTAGTATAAACAAGTTATCTGAGAAGTACTCTTATTTGCGTCATAATAAATGAAGAATTCAATAGGGTTAAATCATTCAATATGGTGGTTCTTCTTACTATGGAGTGTTTAAGGTTTTTTCCTTTTTCTTATTATTTTTTTAATACAAGTATCCAGCATCTAAAAAAGATGATGTTTGTTATTTGAAAGAGTGGTATGAGTTGCAGCTGTGAAGATTAAATACACACGCTCCCGCCACACACACACACACACACACACCACCGATTGCACACATACCTAACCTATCGCAGTTCATGATTGCGAAAAAAGTTACAAGTTATTTTTTTCGTTTTCGCGAAAAATAAAACGAAAAAAGTGTCGAATTCCAACATTTCCTTATTGTTAGTAGGGAATGCAGAACGTGTTTCCTCAAATATCTCAATAAATCATTTCTCTTCCCACAGAATAAATTTCTTAATCAATACGCACTTTTCTAAAAAAGAGGAATTGAATACCCATTAGAAAATATTTTGATTCAACATCATCCGTGTGAGCGTTTGTCGTGTGATTCTGCGGCATGTAAAAGTTCGCACGAATACTCGTTAGGGTTGGAGTGCTTTTGACAAAAATTAATTCCCTGGGGTAGTTTTGCAATAAATAGAACTGAGGTGCGTCCATATGGTGTGGAAATTAAGCATCAAAATCATTGTAGTAATAGCAACAACCGATAGTGGTATTATATGAAAGAATAAGTGCTTTATAGGGGGATCGTACTTGATCTGAGATACATAGTGCATCGATCGCAGCTACATTTGAAAGAAAAAAGGGTATTTTGATTGAACAACTCTTTACCACAACCGTCACCAAACTTTTAAACCACTTTCCCGATTACTGTAAAAAATTACGAATATACAATATAGTAGTTAATAAGGCATCTTTTGATAACTCAAGATTTTTCAGCTGTGCAATAAAAAACAGTATCGGAATCGTAATTTCCAAGAACAACAAGTCCAAAATAAACTAATATTTTGATAAAATTTCTATCTGATATTCCTTGAATAGTCAGGAAAAACTGTGAAAAAAGTATTATTTTTTGAGATGCAAGCAAAAATACACTTCTTCTAAATCGCAAAGATTTTCTTCCACACTTTGTTCCAACATATTTATGATGTGCGTGAGTTATTTCATTAGCCAAAGGTACGGAATGAAACGAAAATTATGATTAATAGTCAAACCTGAGAAATTTCGATGCTACTTTTCCTTGAGTATATGTGTAGGAGAGAGAAAGTTATTTTCGTCTATTTGAGAATAAAGAACTATTTTCACTGAAGTAGTTTTGCGCAGAAACTACTGCAACAAAAGTAAATCCCCTTAGTGTGAAAATGGTACAGAAGGATTTAACATAGAATAGCAATTTGGCGGTAAAATATTTTACCTCAGAACAAGGGCGGATCCAGAAACGTTCCAAGGGAGGGGCGATTAGTTTTTTTTTCTATTTGCCCACCTTTATTTTACCACATATCTTGGTTAACACATGTTTATTACAAATTTTTCGGTCTTCAATTTCGAAAAAAATCCAGATCAGAGCCCCGAATCTCAACCACTTCTCATATGCAATACAATACAGTGAAACCTGTGTATAACGATACTGTACATAACGATAAACCTGCCTATTACGATATTTTGGTTTGGTTCCAGCCAACTTTCCATCTACTCTTGCTCAAACTGTCCATAATGATAATCTGTCTATAACGTATTTTTTCTCGGTCCTTTGAGTATCGTTATACACAGATTTCACTGTACCAACTCGGCTATTTCGATCCATGGATAGCTGTTTCGAGCTTATTCTGCTCTCATCAGCATGTAATACGAAAGTAGTCGAGTTGGAGGCAAAAATCCTCTTATAAAGCAAAGAGAGCTAAAAAAAAAACTGGTAGCTAATGTGAAATTAGAATACCAGCGAGCGACCGCACTTAGTACGGTACAACTCGTAATTTTTTTTTTCGGCAGAGCTCAAGGTATAAAGCAGTAAGTAACCGCCCCTAAGCAAGGACTAAGGCAGAAACATGCAATACACCACCAACTCGGCTGTTTCGATCCATGGACAGCTTTTCGAGCTTATATACTTTATACCTTGAGCTCTGCCGAAAAAAATTTACGAGTTGTACCATACTAAGTGCGGTCGCTCGCTGGTATTCTAATTTCACATTAGCTACCAGTTTTTTTCGCTCTCTTTGCTTTATAAGAGGATTTTTGCCTCCAACTCGACTACTTTCGTATTCAATGCTGATGAGAGCAGAATAAGCTCGTAACAGCTGTCCATGGATCGAAATAGCCGAGTTGGTGGTGTATTGCATGTTTCTGCCTTAGCCCTTGCTTAGGGGCGGTTACTTACTGCTTTATACACTTCTCATAGTTTCAACTAAAATTGCCTTTTTTGAACTTCAAAGTCGAAAAACTGCTAGAAAAGAATCCCTCAAGGAAGGGGCGATCGCCCCTCCCTTGTATCCGCCCCTGCCTCAGAACCAGACTAACGTAAGTCCATTTTTGCAACTTTTCAGGAAAAGGGAAAAACGAGTGTCGGATGCATGCAGAGGATGGGATTTGTGGTCTTTTAATGCTGCTAAATAATTGGAAGGAATTTGTTTTATAGAAAATCGTTCTCATGGGTCGATGCAGAATAAGATTCTAAATACAATTCACTAATAAAGTGAAAACCACCATTTTTGGACTTGCGTCGTTCTGGTTTTGAGGTGCAGAATATTCCCGTGGAAAAAAATCTAAGTAAAGGTGTTTTAAGTAAAATATAATGAAATCGCGATTTAGAATGCATATTGGTGGAAATGATTCGAATACTTATGCTTCCTGTCGTAATATTGCAGTGTAATACACATCTACACTGCTGTCCATCCAAATTGCAACACCAAGAAAGACAGGATGATCTCAAACAATGGCGGCTACTCATTTTCGCAGGAACAAATATCACAGAATATAAATTTAATCGTTTGATACTTGGTCAATACTTAAACTAAAAAATAAATTGTGTTGTGGTCTCTCTTGTCTCTCTAGGTGTTGCAATTTGGGTCGCCAGCAGAATATATCAGTGAACATTAAATGTAGTAATTAAAGAGAGCGTATTTTCAAATTTCAAAAAAAATATATTTATTCTTAAGCCTTAACTGCAATAGCAAGAACTAAATTAAGTGGGTAAAATAAAAACCAAAAACATTATTTCAAAAGGTTTTTGGTCCTTTTACTCATTTAACAATGACAGCAGCAAAAGTTAAGGCTATTAATAAAT